>KZ508448.1:10246-20980 GCA_002844005.1 Limosa lapponica baueri | reverse complement strand
GCTCAGTTTTTACCCCAGTGTATTGTGGTGTCTTACATTTTTAGCAGTATTTTATATTTTTTCTGTAACGCACTAAGTCTTAGATGTTTTTAGAGCTTGTTTGTTATATTCACAATCACAGATTTTAAAAAAAAAAAAAAAAAAAAGTGTCATTTTTTTTTTTTTTGTACAAGTAGCTTTGAGAAGCCCACATTGTGTTGCTGTGACTCATCTTTTGTAACATTTTATTTCTTGGTATTTGTTTAAACATAAAAAGTAAGAGTTTATATGGCTGGCAGTAGCAGGGCAGCGCTCCCTCCGTCAGCAGAATGGCATTGTTTCTTCTGTCTTTGTTTGGTTAGCCATATAATGTTTGTTCTCAGCACTGTACAACGGTCCCTATATGATATGGAGAAGCAATATCACTGTATGAAACTCACACGATGTATTATTATTATTATTATTCACTAGCACCCTAGGTGTGATAATTGAAGTAAATATCTTTTATACAAACACAATTACGCGTGGGCTGTCTTTTATTAAAGTTGAGACCTGAGTCCAAGCAGCAAACATTTACATTGTGGTTCTTTTCCAGTGGTGGCCAGGGGCGTGAAGGGGCCGGGTTTGGTGGGAATTTGTGCCTGTCCAGGGGAGGAAAATTTATTTTTTTGTGTGTCAATGTCTAGGGGGGTGGAGGTGTTTTCCGTACCTTGAACATTGAAGTGTCAGATTTCCAACTTGCATCCTTTTTTCAGTGGAATTGAAGTGTGCTGATTCCTGCTGCAGTCCACGGGAGGTGGACACCTGGCTTCATGGACAGAAAAGATGTATTTTGGGTCTGAGACTGCAAAGGGGGTTTGTTCTGAGCTCCATAACAGTATATTAGCTTTTTTTTTAAAAAAAATCAGATTAAAGACTTTGTCTGAGGTCAGAAATGTTTTAGGTTCAACAATGAAAATGTAAAAGAATTTTGCCAGATATTTGGCTCACTGTTTATTTTTACAGATACTTTATATAAATCCTCTTCTAGTGCCTTATGAGATGTTGTTCCTGTAAATATGTTCCATATCTACAAAGTGTAGAATTTGAAGTTTGGCAAGGAGCAGATGTTGTAATCCGTCAGTGGAGTTACATATTTTAAAAACAGGTAGAATAAATCTCTAGCTGGAACACTCTGGGTTTCAGGTAGAGCGTGTGTGTGTGTGTGTGTATGCGCACACTTGCCTGTGCGCTGCTGTTTTACCTGACGTGCTCACGTCTGATTCTTGAACTGTGAATTACAGGTTGTTTTGAGGGACCTACATTTATTTACGTCGTCTCCTGCGGTGCATCTTAACATCTTTTTCCTACCAGGCTGTGAGCTCGTGTGTTGTGTGCCTCCTCGTAGGCTGACTTTCCTGTTGATGACGGTCTGCTCAGCGTGGCAGGAGGAGTTCTGGAGGGCCAGGCTGGAAATTTGCTGTGGTTCTGTCCTAGAAAGTCTGTCCTGGGGAGTTGGGCTTTCCCAGCGTGTTGCCTCCCTCCCAGCCCGTGCTGAGATCCATCCCGCTGGTGTCACGCTCCGGACCCTGCTGCAGCGTAGACCTTCCCCCAAGTCCATGTTTGTGTTCCATGTGTGCCTTTGCCATCTTTGATTAGTTCTGCAGGAGTGGGTGGCATCCTCTTCAAAATATATCGGAAATGCTATTTAATGCCTTCATTTCTTCATAAATGTGTGTTTTCTGCTTTTGAAATGTCTGTGACAGGTTGTTCCACAGGATGTAAAGGTTCTAGGTTTAACACTGGTTTTCCCCCCTACTATTTAATGACTGGTCAAACTGTTGCTTGCTATAAATGGCATTATCTTGTATAATTTGACCCTAATCATTTTAGGCTTGATACTAAACATCTACATTTTTTAAGTTCTATGACTCCAGGTTAATTTGTATATTTTTAACCTACACTTTTCTTTAGGTATGGTGGTGTCGGCACTGAACATCACACACATGGCCATTAGCAACAGAAGTGTTGTGCTTGTGAAAGCACAGACCTGGTACAGAAGTGTCTGGAGAGGGTTCATTGTAGCTCAGAAGCATGAGTCGAGAATAAAGCCAGGCTCGGGGATAAAACCAGGCTGTCCTCTCAAGGCTGAATCCCCAAAAGTTTATTTTTAGGCATCTAGGAAGGCAACCAGAACCACAAGGGTGCATCTCAGGAGTCAGGAGCAGATACTTAGGGTCGTCCATGGAGGTAGTTGGATCTTCCATGATAGCTTTATTGGTAGCCCTTCAAAAGGATGTCGAAAATCTCCTTTTCAGAGGGAGAAGTGTGTGCTGTGTGTTCCCATAGACCCTTACTGGTCAGCACTGGGGCATACCGGGATGTCACCACTGTTCCTGCTGGCAAATAGCTGCTTCTGGAGATAGATGCTGTCGCAAGGCTGAGGCTTTACGTAGGAAATACTGGGGGCATTTGCTGAGTTAATGGGAGAAATCCTTGTTTGTTGTGTCCGTAGGTGCAGGAATACTTTAGCACCAGGTGAGCACCTCGGTGCCACGGGTACTGGCCGAGGGCCCGCTCCTGCCCTGCCGCCAGCCAGAGGTGGTTTGTCTGTCAGTGGGAAAGGGGGTATTTTTTCACATGGCGTCTTGTTCCCGCCAGGTAAGGACATACCGTGAGCAGCTGACGTGGCGCTTTTGGGCCCCACTTCTTTCCGTTCCAAAATGCTGCCGTTTTCTTCTAAGTATTTCTGTTTTAATGGAAGTGGTGAAGAAATTGAGCGCTTGCCAACAGAGGGCTTCAGAAAACATGATTTGATTACAGTAGAGCATTTTATTTTCTTTTTGCTCCAAGCTATGGGAAACTGATAAGAAAATTCAAACTGTTTTCTTGAACTCTTCCTAGTTACCCATGTAATTATCTTAGAACCCTTGGAAATAATCCGCTCTTCTATGAAATCTCTATCCTTGCAGGGTGGATTTATTAAGCAGAACTGTGTTTCTTTGCTGGGGGCTGTTTATTTTGGAGTGGCTGGGCCAGGAGGAAAGGGAAGGAGAAATCCTTCAATCCTTCAAACCTTCCCTTCCTGGCAGGCCCTCAAAATGTGAAAAGAAAGCGGGGGAAAGGAGGGGAGGGAGCAGAAATCTCCTGCCTCTTCTCTGCTGGCAGCTGGCAGAGAAACCGGGGGCCTGGGCAGTGAGCTGCTGTAGGGTGGGCGCTCCTCTCGCTGCCAGTTGGTAGCTCATTTTGCTCTTCCCCAAGGCTTTCACAGATGGATCTGAGGGCACTGATGAAAAGGGCTGCAGGGAACTCGAAGAAGCATGTACCGTAATGAGCCTGGCAGCTGGGGTGAGGAGGTCTTCTCCCTGTGCTCCCAACCCTTGGTCACTTGGGCAGAGGAAGTCTCAAATTTTAGCTTCAGGGTGTTGGTTTTTTCTTGTCTTCTTGACAGCACATGAAAATGAAAGAGGGTTGTTCTTGCTGCCTTCACTGGTGCCAGTCCCAGCCCTTGCCTTCTAGGAATGCACATCTCCATACATCCCTGAAAGATGTCACTAGAGGTTCTTGGTGTCTTCTCCTACAGCCTCTATGTCTCTAGAGCAACCTCATCACTTCAGTCTTGAAGCTTTTCCAGGACTGGTAACTGTGGCTAAAGACTAGATAGATTGTGCTAGGAGGTTTCAGAGATGTTGCCATTCCTTTTTCCTCATCTGCTTCCTTTTTTTCAACCTTTTAGAAAGCTTGCAGAAGGTCTGATCAGAGAATAATCTCACGGCAGGTACAGAGGTGATAACCAAGGATGGCCTGATTGCTACTCAGCAAAGTTGCAGGCCGAGGTGTTTCCCAGACTAACACAAACAAGGCATTTTGGCTACTTGAATGCTCTCAGAGCTGACTGACCTTTCCTCCCTCCCTGGAGATGTCTAGGAAGGTTGCTTTAAAATGTCCTGAAAGCCCACTTCTTGTGTGACTTCTGTAGTGTTGGTGGGATCTCTGGAGCACTTGATCTCCAATATCTTTATTCACTCTGGGGACATTGTTGGAAGAATATACACCCTTTGGGTGATGGTGACTTTTCATTGCCTTACTTGAGGTGAGATGGACCTCAGCAGATGGCTCAGCTGGGCTTTAACTCTGAACAGATTTGCACCCGAGAGGAGACTGGTAGGTTTGAGAGACAGGGCTCTGATGCTTTGTAGAAGAGAAATGTTCAGTTATTCCCTTCCTTCTTGTCCTATTTCTCAGCCTACTGACAGCTCACTGCAATGGTGGCCCCAAGGAAAAGGCTTTGCATAATGTTAAGACAGATTGAATGACTCCCACACAGCTCTGGACCATGCAGAAGTGCTGTCCTACACTATGAAAAGGTCAAGACAGAACTAGAACCATTGAGATGTACAACACTGAAAGGCCTTTGACAACCTTCCTGTTGCGGGAGGGATTTTGGCTCAGATCCTTCTTCCTTGGCATCTTCACAGACCAAAAAGAGGACAGAGAAAAATCACCTGGTTCATCCAGGACTCAATCTGCAGCATATGGATGGTGTCCCCCTCATCCCTTCAGCTACAAAGCACGGAATCAAGTCATCTCCCTTTGATCCTCCTGGAAGGGGAGCAGGACTTTGGGCAATAACAGTACTGTCTTTTTCAGACTTCCTTAAAAGCTAAATGCCAAGTATTTCAAGAGCCTGAAATTGTGCCTTTGTTTATGTGTAAACCTGGGAGCTCTGGCATCAGGTAGAACCGGAGGTGAGACTTTGTTAGCTTGAAAAGGCTCATGGGAGAGAGGTGCCAAAAAGCCCTAGCATTTATTTCAGCATGGGGAAGGACGATTTCAACTTCTGAGCAACTGTCCACAGCAACTTGGTCATTAACTGGAGCTGCCCAACCTGGGGAAAGGTGAATGAGGTGGAAAAATCAAAGGGCTTGTGGCAGACCCAGTTTCCTGCTTCTTCCCTTGGCTCCCGCTCCTCCTGGCAGGCTCAAACACCAGTGTTTGTGTAGAGAGCGTCTCCAGCTTTGTGCCTGGGTTTCTCAGCCTTCATGTCAAGGTACTCCAAGATTTAGTTATCTTGCCATCATCTTCCTTCCAGTCAATAAAATAGTCTTAAAACCTTTGAAGTAGTGGGTTTCAATGCACTTCAGTTGACTTCTGAGAGGATAGTTTTTCAAAGAAAGCTGCTGGCGTGCCACATCACTTCTCTGCTTGTTTGCTTCTTTTTTTTACAGTTATGTAAATCCAAGGAGGCCAGACAGGAATGGAGGGAGATTAAAAAGTTACCATAAGGCAAATCAGGGTGTGAACTTGCAGAGCATCAGCTAATTTGCAGTAACTGCCCATGTGTGTACTCCTGCCCTGCAGATCCCTTCAGCAATACCACTTACCTCTCATTTCCTTCGGGCTCAGAGGATGCACATGAGCAGTTACTCCAGTCTCGTGGATGTGTAGCAAGTTACAGCCTATCTCACCCCAAGGTGATTTATTCATCTGTCTGTATCCTCAGTAATCAAGCCACCATCTTATGGAAAGATTGCCTCTCATTTATTTATGTCTGGCCTTATAACTTCAAACTAAGTTGCTAGTATGTCTTAATTTTCTCCATCTGTGAAAACAGATGCTGTTTATTTTGGATGATTTGCCAAGGGAGTCCAATTGCTGGGGCTTGTTACAGGAGTCAAAGTTGCTGTTGCTCCGTGGCAGCGCTGGGCTCGCTGTCTTGCATCGCTCCCGATGAGCCCCGACATCTGCTGGGCTCCGAGCTCCCCACGGACGTGCCCGGGGAGCCTGTGGTTCCGGGACTTTTTTTCCTCCATCTTCACTACAGGGATTTTAACTTGCAGCTTTGGAGGAGCGCGAGAGTGACAGTGCTATCCACAGTGAAAGAAGTGTGAGATGCATCTAAATCTTTTATTCTCAGTTTAGGACCGTTGGAGGTACATTTGGTTGGAGGTACATCCAGACTTCCCAGGACAGACATCTTCTTTACAGCATCCTCTCTGAGCAGAGGCTCTTTCTAATCACTCATTCAGTTTGGGGCAGGATATGATGCTTTTCAAGAGCCTTACCAATACTATTCGTCCTGCTGGATGACCAGTCTTTTGCAATGTGGTTGGTTCCTTGCAGAGGGCCAGATCCCCCTCCCCACTGATGTTGGTGTCCTGGTTTGAGCATTTCATCAGGCTGGATGGTCAGTCATACAGAAAAGACTCAAAGATTTGGTCAGTCATACTGGGTGTGTGGGAAGAGGCTTGTGGCTGGTCGTTGTCCTGAAAGGCGCTTCTCTTCAAGCCCAGGGTTCCCCAGGAGGGTCTGGTGTTACGGTGTTAGCCCAAGTTCAACTGTTGGCAGCCAAAGTTCAGTGGTTGCGCAGGGGACTTGCTCGTGTTTGTTGCAGGTGGCTTCTGACAGACTCCTGGGAACCTGTTCACAGAAAAGATTTTAAAGACCAGTGTGTTGTTGGCCAGGCAGGCCAGATGAACGCTCAGGGATTTAGGATCAGTGTCGTGGGGAGTTTGAATTAAGAAAACCCTGACGAAGAAGGAGTGTTCACCCAGCCAACGGCTATCTCAGGACTTCACAAGTGCCCCTTGTGAAACTCTATAGCCCAGCTCCCACCTGCTCTGCCACCTTCCTTCCCAAGGACTCCCAGGAAAGCGGAAGGTATTTTTCAGTGATGCTCCAGTCTCAGCTGCTTGTTTTCTGGGCATCAGACAAGGCAAAACTAGACCCACTTGTGCCAAGCAGCGCTGCGGTGTGGCAGCAGGCAGGGCGGGCAACCTCTGCCGGCATTCGGTTGCCCAGTTCATCACTTTCCTTCATAAGGCGATGGCAATGTCAGGCCTGGTTTCTCCTTCACCTCAAAAGTCAGGGGCAACGGAGTTTGAGGCTAAAGATACATGGTTTAAAATCCCAGTTTCCCCAGGGCTTCACCACCTTTGTCCCATTATCTTCTGCAGTACCTCTCCCTCTTCCGCGGCTTTTGAGGTATTAGCACATCTGAGGGGTCAGAGCGAGGGCTTTCCAGCGCAGCAGCTCAGAGAAGACAAAGGCAGGTTTTCTTTTGCTGGATCTCAATGCTCGAGCTGACCCGCCGTCCTGGGAGAGCCGTCCGCCCGCTGCTGGAGGTGAAGGGTTGCTGGCAAGAGACGTGATGAGCTCGCGGGTGGCCACTGCCCCTTTGAAAAAAGAAAGTTATGATTAAAAAAAAAAAAAAAAAAAAACCACCGAAAAGCTACTCTGAAAAGAGATACTGAAGGGGAGATGAGAGAGAAGCTCCACGCACTTTGGTTGCTTTCAGTGTTGGACATGGTTCCAGTCCTTCTGATTTCATGGTCGGTCTGTAGAAGACTGCCCAGCACCGAGGCAGTGAAACCCAAAGGAAGGGAGGATGTGGCTTTCTTCAAAATGGGGAGACGTATTTCTTTGGTGACCCTTCTTTCTCCTAAGCAAACTGAAAAACTCAGTCCATGAGTTTTTCTCAGCAAAAAAAGACCATTTAAGAGAGAAACTCGGGAGCTGGGATCCAGGGCTCGGATCTCCTTCAGCAGGACACCAAAGCTCGGTTTTTCAGAGGGTTTTTTTTGACAGGGTGGGATGCAGGGACAGTGTCTGGCCCCAGTCAGCCCTCTGCTCTGCTCCTGGCACGATGCAGCCCGGGCTCGCCGGCAGCATCCACCCTTTGCACGGTGATCAGAGCTGCCTTGTGCAGAATTGGGCCCCACAGCCCATGTTTGGCTAGTAATAGCTTCCCAATTACATTTTAATGCAATTTAAAGAGACAGCCAATTAAATAATTAACCGTAGGGAAGAGGTTTTCTTCTTTCCAAATCTTGTTAATGCAAATATTTTGCATCAGGCCACCCATGTTTCAGGAGAGAGCAGCCACTCACAATTTCTTGAGAAACACTGACCTCCAGTGGGACTGTGCCTTTATCGCAGCTGCTCCTGGCTCCTTCCGCAGCCTTTGGTTGGGGGCCCATAAAATGCAGGTACACAGGGGAAAAATAAATCTGTGCGTTGGGTCTGAAGCATGTGTCACCTTCCTTTCCCTGCAGGCAGGCTTGGTCCCTTACGAATAACATAGGAATCGCGTTTCTGACAAAAAGGGGGAAAATTTGCATTGGCAAAGCCCTTCCTTCCTGGGAAAGTAGCCTTGAAGGTGCTCCAAGGGCTGGAGCACGTCCCCTATAAGGACAGGGTGAGAGAGTTGGGGGGTTCAGCCTGGAGAAGAGAAGGCTCCGGGGAGACCTTAGAGCCCCTTCTAGTCCCTGAAGGGGCTCCAGGAAAGCTGGGGAGGGAATCTTGATCAGGGAGTGGAGCAACAGGATGAGGGGGGATAGTTTTAAACTGAAAGAGGGGAGATTTAGGTTAGATCTCAGGAAGAAATTCTTTACTGTGTGGGTGGTGAGACCCTGGCCCAGGTTGCCCAGAGAAGCTGTGTCTGCCCCATCCCTGGAGGAGTTCAAGGCCAGGTTGGAGGGGGCTTTGAGCAACCTGGTCTGGTGGGAGGTGTCCCTGCCCAGGGGAGGGGTTTGGAACTCAATGATCTTTAAGGTCCCTTCCAACCCAAACCATTCTGTGATTCTACAATTGGCCTCAGGCATGACTTCGCTCAAGCCCCCATCACTCTGCTCTGAGTCCAAGAGGGACTCTGGACTCCAGGCTTTGCAGGGAGCCCCCAAGCAAGGACACCCCCCCTGCCTCTGCAGATGGTTCCCAGCAGCTCCCAGCCTGGCAGGACTGAGTGAGCTGGAACTGAGCTGCACACACTTTGCACCTCTCGTGTGAAGCCTTCAGAGAGGGCAGGCGGCCCCGCGGGCACCGCAGTCTGCCCTCGCTTCTCCCCCAGCACGGCTGCTTCCCGGGCAGCCCCCGCCTTTCTTGCTCCCTGGCTGCTGATAAATGAGGATTTTATTATATTACATTTTTTTTTTGCCTTCCAGCCGTCTGGAATTCAGGGAAATAATTACAACGGGAATTATCAGGGAGGGACTGGAACAGCTGGGACCTGAGCTTTCACCCACCTGGAAATCCAGGCTCAGAGGGATGCATCCTGCATCCCTGCTGCGGGGAGGCTGGCGGTGCAAAACGCGGGGTCTGAATCTTGATCTGAGCAGCTTTTTTGGGCAGGCAGAGGCCCGGAGGTTGCTGGCGGAAAGGGAGAAAAGGTGAAACAAGTGGATTTCTGCTGCGGGACAGGGCTCCCGCTTGCTGAGGCTGCGTGTTTGGGGATGGATTTGCCCTGGGGTGCTGGTCCCCGCGCCTCTCGCTGTAGCTGCGTTTTGGCCCCGACGCGTCTCTCGGTTGCTTCACATCTGGGTCTGGGGTTATACGAGGGGAACTGGAGGCTTTTGTTTTGCTCCTGGAGCATTCCAGCGAGCGCCTGTTGTGGTTTAGGGCGGGGTTTCACTCTGGGGGGGGGGGGGCAACTGGAAAGAGGGGCTCGTTTGTGGAAAATTGGCCGAGCGGGGATGCTGGGGGGGCTGCGCAGCCTCACCCAGCCCCTCGGGGCAGGATTGGTCCCACCTAAGCCCCTCCTGGGGGGTGTCCCCCACCCCAACCTCCTGGCACCATCCACCCTGTTTGTGTCTGTCCCAGCACCCACAGCCGGTGATGCCTGGCCTGGAGCCCACCTCCATGTGCAGCCAAGAACCAGGGATCGTTCGTGGGCTCAGCTCCCCTTATCCCTCTCCAGGTCCCCTCACTCTGCCCCGCCAGGATGCTGCCGGGTGCCCTTAGGGCACCAGCAATATCTTCCTGATGCGTTTGAAGCAGCTGTGCTGGCGCAGGCAGCTGCCTGCTCACCTTGCCTCTGGCACTGGGAAGTGGCACTGGTCCTGCCCGGGGACATCTGCCCACCCTGGGCCATCAACAAGGTGGGCTGGACCCTGGTGCCCTTTGCCTGGAGCAGAGCAGGGATTGCTGGTGGGGTCCCTCCAGCTCATCCCAGAAACAGGGAGAAAATGGGGTGCCTGTGAATTGGCTTCGGTGCTCCAGGTGGAGGTTTCTCAGATTTTTGGTGTCCCTTTGGCAAAATTCGGGGGGTTTTAGGCCACCCCTGGGTGACGGCCCCGGCTCTGTTTTCCAGTGCGCTGTGCGGAGCTGCAGATCCAGCTGACGGAGGCCGTGTCCACCATGGCTGGCCAGAAGGAGCTCATTGCCAAGCTGGAGCACGACCTCAGCACCATCCAGACCCTGTCCACCGTGCATCGCCCGGACGCAGAGGTAACCCTGACCCACAGCACTCAGCTCCCAGCAGCGGGCAGGGACTACTTAAAACATCCCCAAGGGTTGACCATCACTGATGGAGGGGCCAACAGTAGGCATGGGAGTTGTTCTATCACCTCTTTCTTTTTTTTTCCCTTTTTCTCTCGACTCACCCAGCAGAGGGTTGCATCGTGCCCATGCAATGGGATGGTGCTGGCATGGGAGGAGGGGGGGGGTGGTGGCATCCAAGGACGGTCCAGCTCTTCTCCTTCCCTGGGACAGGATGGGATCTGAGGGTTGAACACCAGCCTCTTCATGTTGTCTTAGTCTCAATCCTTGCAGCGTGCCTGTTTGGCAGCAATGCTTCCCACAGGGCTGCAGTTGCTGGGATGGTCACAAGACCCAGGAGGGGTTTACTTTGACCAGGCACCTTCGGGTGGGTGGGAGATGCTTAATCCCTTCTGCTTGTGGTGCCCAGGGTGCAGCCGTCCCCAGCTTGGAGAAGATACCTGAGCCCATCAAGGAGGCCACGGCGCTGTTTTACGGTGAGAGACGGGTGCAGAGATGGGG
>KZ508447.1:47577-58701 GCA_002844005.1 Limosa lapponica baueri | reverse complement strand
GACCAGCTTGCATAATCCCTTTTTTTTTTGTTTCTCCAGGTTGAACACTCGTTTTAAAGACCTTAACAGCAATCCTAAATTAATATATCCCTTGAGTTTCCATAGAAGTTTCAGACCTTCCTTTCTACTGACCTGTGAAAATAAGTTTTTACTCAGAGTAAATACACATCAGATCTGATACTATATATATTTTGTATATGTACAAAATTACCTTTTTTTTTTTTTTGACAAAAATAGATCATTTTTAGGTTTAGTAGCAGTAGTGGAGGTAGTAGTATCATTATCTTCTTTCCAGGAAAAAACTCATTCAACATCCTCTTGAGGCCGGCAGACAGTTCCCTCTATTCAAGTACTACTTTGAAGACCACTGACAGAGGTCATGAGAGTCACAACATCTACTAAGTGATGTGCAGCTGCCACAGGGAAGCAAAAAGATGCTTTATGTTTCTTTGCTCCTTTTTGTCATCTTACAATACGGGCACTAAATTAGAAACCTTTATTTTCATCAGATCTGTATTTTACTCACGTGGAGATGGTAAGCGTGATAAATTAGAGAACTAGGATGATAAATTATCATTCCCTCCATCAGCCATACTTCTGCTCATCTAAGACTTGAAAAATTCCAAATGCCTCAATATCTTTGCAGAGATGCCCAGGGCTAGACAGACAAGATTCACTGTTGGTCTGCTTGTTCCACATGAAAAATGTCTTTATTTTTAAGGCTGATTACCTTGAGGACCTTTTATTATCACTGACATTTCTTTCCTTTATCATCTTCTCATCCTCCAAAAAGGGGGATGCATGAGAAGGTTTTACGCTAATACATTATGCACTTTTACGTGAAACAAATTTTCTGAAATGCGTTTACAGAAAGTTTTATCACATGTGTGACTGGACTGATTCTGGTCACTAAGAGCTTGATAGAAAAAAGAATAAATTACTGTGATACTAGGAGCTTCTCCACAATCTCCCCGATAGATAACAAAGTTAGGTAGAAGTTTTAAAGGCATTCCACTACAGAGCTTTCCTTCTGCAAACATCAAGCCCCATGACTGTCCTGGAAGTGAAAGACCAATTAAAAAATGCACATGAAAATAAATATTCTCAAATGCGCTTCCCAGTGTGTTTATCAACAGGACTGTATACATGTTGGTGATCTTAGTTGTTTGAAATGACCAATCAAAGTAGAACAAGCACCACCCATCTCAATTTGTCATTTTGAACTTTTGTTGTCATAATTTAGTGTCTATGCAAACTCTTGCACAGAACAAGAGGTCTGTCATGAGGCAGAGTCTCCACTGCTCTGTTGTTATATGTAAATATACCAGTGTAACCTCTGTGGAAAAGAAAAATCCGTTAGACACAACTACATAAAGTTTGGCACAAATGCTTTTTTTCATATGTTTTGCATATAGTTCCTCCATTCAGCAAAGAATTTAAGAACCTAGTTTGGGATGGAGCACATCATGTCACCCTTCAAGCTTACATGCTTGTTTTTTTTTCTGTTGAATGAAAATGTGGGTAATAAAAGTAAAAAGATACATAGAACTGTATCGTGGTCACCCAGGAACCTGGAACCACTCCTTAGCCTAAGAGTAAAAAGTAAATGAGCAGTGTATTTCAGGGTTAGATTTATCAGAAGTTCCATTTCCCTGAATAATTTTAATACCTGGTATTTATGGAACCCACAAATGGCTTCCCATTGCTAAGAAAAATATTAGCACTGTGTAAGAAAAATTTTACCCTGATGAATTCAGTGAAATAGTACAGTACTAGCATTTCACATGAAATGTCATCAGTATCTTCAGGAAAGCAACCACAAAAAGCCTTGCAACTATACCCTGAAGAGACAGATGTTTTAATCAGTGATACAGGCACATTTATCCAATTTTTTTTTTGTCTAAGCTTATGTGAACTTAAAACCCACATGAATCTGTGGCACTAATAATGTCAAGAAGGCTATGAAAATGCAGAAAGTGAAAAATTTTTCTTGTTCCTTGTAAAAATTTATAGAATTTCCTGCCTAAAATTATTTTACTGAACTTATGAGGATGCATGTATAGGTTATTGATCATGTTTTCAATCTTTCACCCTCCAGCTCCTTATGTGTTTTGCACAGCTACAGAGCCTAGGGATCCTGGGGCTGTTTAAAGATTGTGAGAAACAGTTCCTATGGAGAACCTTGGTAAAGTAAAACACAAACAAACAAAAAAATCCATTGGGGATTACTACACTGATGTGTAATTTAAAGACCTTTAAGGCATGGCAGTGGAAGAGCTCAATATCTCCATCAAAATTCTGCCTATAAACTTAAGACCAGATTCTGATCTAATATAATATCTAATAGCTCCACTGACATCAAATGTGCATTTCTAAGAAAATAAATACACTTAGTTTTTTTTTTTTTAAAGTAGTTTACATTTAAGCAAGTGCAAAGTAAAAAAAAAGTCTCACTAAAATGAAACATGAGACATCACAATAAATTTCCTCAGGTCCATGTAAGAGTTCATGGTTTCAAGCTCACGTTACTTTTATATTCACCAGTTAAAATTTAGTTCTAGGTACCTAAGCATTAAAGATATGAAATTCTCTGCCAGAAAATAAACAGAAATGTTTCTGAAAAGACTAACTACTTACGCCTCATAACAACTGTAATTATGCAAAAAACTGAGGGCCAAATCCACCTCTGACGATGTCAGCGGAATAAAGGCAGAACCTGTGGAATCATAGCTATATGGTATGAAACTATTTAATACAGAATTTTTATAGAAAATAAAATCATTTTAAAATTCTATTGACATAATATACAGCTATACACCTAAGTTATTCAAACATGTGCAGAGCTGCAAAAACATTGAAATAGATGTTGCATAAAAAGCAAAAATTCTCATTAAGAAAAGGAATTTATCCATTTGCATAAAGTAATGATCTTTCCCTTCAATTTGCTCTTCTATAGTTCTCATTTTGTAAGTTAAATTTAAAAATTAGTCAACACACTGAATTAAGTATGTAGATTTTCATTTAAATAAATCAGTCAACAATTTTTTTATAAAGTATTTAACACTTCATTGTAGAAACATAGGCAAAATGACTATTATAACCAAAATGAAAAATACTGTTCAATTTAAAAAAATGTACTTAAACAAGAACCTGAAAAAGTTTATGATATGCATAACATTGTTCAAGCAAAATTGCACTAGTATTACATAAATCAAGAGTTTTATAAAGGCCCCAATATGGCAAAGTTTAGAAATAGGTAGTATGCATGCACAATAGTACAACAAAAATCTTTTATAAAACAGCAGTTATTTTTGTAATGCTTGTACAAAGGGAATAAAGAGCAACCACAAACATATTTAATCTGTTAGGTTAATATATTATGATAGCTAAAAGTCAGTCATGTCTAGCAGAGGAAGGAAGAGTCCTCCACAGTATATGTGTGAATAAGTCTTTTGTGCCTTTAAAGTTATGTATAAAATATTTCGATTCAGTTCAAACCTGAAAGAAATTGTATTCTTTATTTCCATCAAAATTAAAAAAGGTGAGTCAGACTTTTCCTCTTAGCAACAACAGAAAGCAGACCAGGTCAGAGCAAGTGCTGGAAACTGATACTGATGCTTTTCACTTTTGATAATTGGATTTTGATATTTAACCCAGACTATTGAAACTCAGGCTCAGGTAAGGTTTCACTAATATGCAATTTGGTTGTGTTTTACCTCAGCAATATCACAGTTTATATTCACTTAAAGAAACTGCTGTGTTTTGTATTCTTGAACATCTCTAAACAGGTATGACTTTTTTTGTGATTGTCAAAATTGAATGCTGTGATCATCTGCGTGTGCTTAAGGTTTGGGGTTTGTTTTTTTCCCTACTGCTTGGTATGTGTTGGGGAATTATTAATCCATAAGTAATGCATGTGATTAAGTGAATAAACATATAATGCATGTGTAGGCAATGCCCTCTTGTGCTCTAGGGTGGCTACTGTCCTACAGGACTGTTGGAGTTCACATGCTTTGTCCCACAGCAAGTAAGGTTTCAGCTTCCAAGATATATCTTTACTATGTTCTATAAGGTTTTAATAAATACAAAGCTTGTTTACATGGTATATATGTTTAGTATATCATGTACAGTCACTGAATTTCTGAAACATAATCATTGTGTTCATGCAGATCATTAGATGTTTCATTTCTATAGTCTTGTTTACTTCTTGGCAACCTAAAGCTAATTTAAAAGCAAGTTATGTTTGTTTGTGAAAAGTTATCTAGCTTTATCAGGATCTGAAGAGAAATTCTAATGGGCACAAAGAAGAGAGTAGACCATTCAATCATTCTTTCACCATTTAAAATAAACAAAATTACACACTGTACTACAGCTTCCAGACTACATAATGAAAAAGTGCAGATACCATCTTCATTGATTAAGTAGAACCAAAAAAGTTCATAGAAAATAGATTGCTCATTTTCACGCTACAAACGAATATGTTTGCAATTTTAACAAATTTAAAGGTGTGTTATTTCAGCAGCATTGTTGTAAATTGTACCGTAGTGCAGTTTCTTTTTCATAAAAATACCTTACAAATGGTCAGTCAAAAGTCATCAGCAAAAGAAAAACCCAGAAAACAATCAACCAAACAAAAAACAGAGGTAATGCTGATGCCAAAACAATTATAATACTGTTGGTACATAGAAAAGTAATCCTTATATTTTATACATTTATACAGAGTATAAAAGGTTACAGCACATTATGCCACAGTCTCCCTTATCCCAATATCTATTTTCTTTGGAAGGAGTTCTCTTCTTTCATCAACACTTGCTAAGGAGTTTCGACAGTTTTGTCCATCCATGTATAACTTTGCATATACTGGATTGGCGTAATTTGTTGTCTGCAGAGAAATCAAACATACATTAGAACAGTCGGATTAAACCAAAAGAAACATTTATGGAAATGGAAATGGTTTTGTTAAAGTAAGAACAAAAACACATAAAATATAATTGGACATATTTAAAATACCTGGACTTCTGCAAACCTGATAATGAGTTGATTATTTAGTTAAAAATTAAATTCATGATGAGACATGCTATTAAAATAATCAGTGATATGACATGCAGCATATTATGGTATTAAACCCATAAAAACAATGACAAAAATTAAAACAAAAACCTTGAAAATGTCTCTGAAGTTGACTTGTCCACCTTATTACACTAGAAGATTTCAGAATAGATATGAATAAATTTATAGAGAAGGTGCACTGTGAGACCATGTGACAAGTTTAACAGTAGAAAACTGCAACCAACAGTTTCCATATATTACCTGTTCTAAGACATCAGCATCCCATCAATAGCTGACCATGTTTTCGAATTCTGTGGCCCAAATATACAACATGATTTGACCAAAAATTCAATACTTTTGTAATGTAAATTAAACTTTAATAATAAACCAGCATAACTGTTAATATATCATAGTAGTTACAGATTGAGAAGTATTTTCTCAACAGTTTTGGTAGTTTGGACTGTAATAAAATAATTTACTGAAATGAGTGGTACTTCAGCATAGGCCAAGTCCCTTTTTAATTCTGCAAAGCACTTCAGTTTATGAGAAATCTCCTGAGTCTGAAAGCAGAGCAATGTATAACAAGGGTGAAAACTTACTCTCCTATCACTCATGCTAAGGAGAAAGCACTATCCAAAGTTTACCACATAAAAGTCTCCAATAATGTCTTTATATTCTGTGCCTTTATTGTCTCCTAGAAGACCTATCTAGGTCTATCCAACTAGATGTTCAGCTTTTTACCTATAACAACTGGAAAGGGTACCTTATGGTCAATATCTTCCCCTTTCTTGTAACTAATGAAACAGCAAGGCTTTGTTTACACAAATACTGAGTGGAACACCAATAAGCTATAAAATAGGTAAATTAATTTGTTTGGTAAGAAGAAGAATTAATTTGTTGTATGTAAGAAGAGGCTAAACTTTAAATTACCCAAACCAGAAGCGGGTAGGTTTCTTGATTTGCAAATGCACCCTGAGTAACAAGGAATGAAAAATGTCTAGAACCTTCATTCTTGTTTTCCCTGTTGGTCAATACCAATTCTGAACCCAGGATTCAGATACTCCTTAGGCTGGCTAGGTATGGCAGCTACTCAGTTAGTTAAAAACTGCCTATTCCATTTATTACAGATGCTAAAGTGATTGCTTGGTGTTTCACACTTCCATGGAATGGAGGCAGAAAAAGGTGAGTCACGTTTATTTGAAAAAAAAAAAAAAGAAAGAAAGAAAGAAAGAAGCAGCTACTCTTCTATATTAATGGAACATAAATTTGCAATCAACTGCTGTAGTAATTTTTGGGAGCAAACTCTCAGTTATACCTGTCTGTCCCCATTGAGTTAGAGATCTTTACATTTGTCATAATGATACTAATCAGAAATTTAGACAAACAGAAATTTAGTTTTATTTCAATTGACAGGATTTTTTATTGCATTGACAGTCAATAAGGATGAAAACCACAACAAAACAGAGACACTTGGCATCTATATAGTGCCTGATGGAGTTATTAAAATTATATATATGTAATAGTGGGCTCTCTCTCATGATACCTCTTTGAGTGGGTACTGATAACGCAGTATAAGCAGGTACAGAAAGTAACCAGAGTGACTTGAATAACAGAAAGGGTTAATGTTAGAGATGGGCATACAATCTAGCTTTGATCATCCATGGTTTTGTGCTCCATCAGAAATATCATACCCTATACAAATTGTTAAAATTCCAAATACAACATACTACAATCATGCAAGAACGCCAACGGCACAAAAGATGAATATACATACTGAGGCACAAGAAAATGAATGTCATGTTGATGTCCCTTTTTAATATTTTAAATTTCAATGTTTGCAAACATTATGCCAAAATGTCGTCAAATTCAGATGTGTTAAAAGTAACTATTTTATGATACAAATTAATTGAAAGCTGAACAATTTATAATTGCATTGCAAGTATTAGAGGAAATTATTCTTTTTAGTGTGTATCAAATTCCTCTAAAGTAATCGGACTTGTTTTCATTTATTTGGGAACTTCTTTCAGTTGAAAAAACTTCATTAAATGCCTGTAATTACACATAAATGGCAAATATATCACGACACATGGCTGTGTATGCTACGTTAAACTTCTATAACGCTATGGAAAAGCATCACGTTGCTCACTGTTTTTGCATTCCTTTGCAACGACAGGTTTGCAGTTTTAGATCATGTTACAATGAAGGGTACACAGATGAAATTTAGTATGCAGAGAGGAACCCTTTATTCCAAATAGAAAATATATAAGTTACTGTCATTCTCCTTGCCATTAAAAGAAGAAAAACAAAATTAAAACCAAACAGAAAACGCCTCTATTCTAAAATGACAAACAAACTTTCTTTAGAAAGGGGCTGTGGTGGAATGAAATGGATTTGAATCATCATTTCTCACCCCTGTTGATAGTGGTCCTTTCAAGTCAGAGTTTAGGTAGATTGATGGAGCTGTGTGGGGAAGCTTGAATGCAGTGGGCCCTCCCCCTATGTATCTGGCCTGTATAAACAGAAAATTTTAGTTTCTGTGCTAATAGAGCATCTTCCATGTGTACTTATCAACACTGTTAACTAAACAGTGAACTGATTAAAAACATTATTTTAGAGTGATCTACAATTCAAAAAAATCTACTTACAGGTATTCTTCAGCATGAAAAATTCTTGTATTCAAGAAGAGAATAAAATTCAGCATTTTAAAGTCATTTTCCATGAAGGATTAGAGGCAAACTTCACAATAAGCATTGGCTCAGTTACTCTTCCTCCAGTGAGTAACTCCATTTTCAGCTTACCTCTTGTATTCAGCACACTGACTATGTGATTCAGCGATGTCATTCCTAGAGCTAACCGTAATCCGGTTATTGCTTTGTCAGAAATGCCACAGAATGATGGCTGCCCTTTGGTGTATGTCTGATTACAGAGCTCTAGGAAAGATATCGCAGCATTACCCTGTTCATCCCATGTCACATCACTCAGGGACTTCAATCACTGAAGAGTGGTGCTGCAGAAGTGACAGCAGCTTTTACAAGAAAATGATAATACTTACTAGCTTTGTGTAAACATTTAATCTATCTGTCCAGCCAGGACTCTGAATTCTTTATGCTTTTGGAAGTTTTCATATATGAAATAAGTTAGGCTCATGTGTATGAATACACTCACACTTGAAAAGGTAGACTCTACGATAATATATTTCCATTCACTATTTGCAGCTAGACTAAAAAGACAGATTATGATTTGGCCACTTAAAGCAGATTTGTCTATGACAAAAAACTCATTTTGTAGTTTAGGTCTAAACTCTGTTTTGGTAAAATGTGAGCACTAGGAATACTGTCCATCAGCAAGCATCAGACTGCAAAACAGCTGTTAATATATACATTCTAATGAAAACTAACTTGCCTTTATATTCATCATGCAGCTAAATCCAAAGGTCATTGTTTTACATTTCTATTAATTACATTTAAAGTCAAAACCTGGTAAGACAAAATAGGTTGTGATTTTGCCATTAGAAAAAGAAAAAAAAAATTACCTTTTCTGCATTTACAGTAAAATCTGAGGATAAAAGACCACCTTCACTGTGATCATGGCCCACCTCATACATGTTATATGATGGATTGCCAATCTCTACATTGATTCCTCCATTTATAATGGGTTGTCTTCTGATAGTTTTTGTCCTATAATGCATAAACATAAAAAAAAAAAAAAGAGCAGCTAGTGACTTGACAAGTAATTTCTTGGATGCTTCATCCTATAGTAGTACAACTTTTATTTTACTTCTCTTTAATCATCAAGACCAACAGGATGAAAAAGTGTAGAGACAATCAGAAAATCCTTGCATTTTTCAATCCAAGTGCAATCTGAGTCTGTGTGCAGATCTCACAGAAGCTGGGAGTAGCTTTTTATTGTTTTTCTCAGTTTGGCTGTAGTGATATGAATTCATACAAAGTCCTCAGTCATTGTAACTCTGACTTCCCCCTGCTGTTTCCAGATTTCCCTCACTTCCCAAGGAAAGCCTTGCAAATTCATTGCAGATTCCCTGCAGTAATGAAGATGGAGCGAACAGGAGTCATGTTCCCTTGCTCATTCATTTCACTCCCACTTGAAATCAGCTGCCCAAAGTCAGTTGTAATCTGAGGGCAAGCAAATGGTTTCATTACGATGCATTAAAAATGCATGAACTTCTCATAGTTCCAGTTTGTATTTGCTGCCAGTGTTATTGGAAAGCTGAAGTTCCACTTGAATTTTTCCAAACTTTAATAAAAGATAGAGTCTTATTTTTAACCTTGAATTATATAGCAGTAAAGATAAGTTATTGACTTGAATTGTTTTATTTGCTGAATTCATTTCTTTAGGTAAGGAGGTGATTTTAGTCTGAACGATTGAAATAACCTCAAGATGGTAATTTTTTCCTATGCACTATGTTCTCTAGAATTACAAGGGAATAATAGGGAGGTCACAGTCAAGTTAAGTCCTTTTGTTTGGTTGAGAAAGATGTAGCCAGTGTCTGAAATCCTGTGCACTAAAAGATCTGTATTTTTCAGAAATGGCACAGAAAAAATATTTCCTAAAATAAGCACTTATCTGTAGCGTAAAAGTGTTGAACATCTATACCTAATTATACCAAATACTTGACAGTCTTTGAAGAGTTAAAAAAAAACAAACTAAAATACAGTTTCAAATACAATTTTAAGGAAAAAAAAATTCTTTATTGAGGTTAGTTCTATTTCTCTACCGAAGATCTATTATTTAACAAGTTATTGTCAAGAACTTCTTCCACTTAAAAAACTTACAGACCAGCAACTGGTTTTCGGGATTTGGCTATCACTAAATTTGATCTTTAGGTACAGAAACATTCCATGGAGCCTGGCAGAGTCAGTGTTGTTAACAGCATGGTCAGGGAATGTATTTATCTTGTTGGCTTTTCAAAAAGGATTTAATAATTAATGCTTATTAGTTATCACCAACAGTTTGCAGGGGGATGCTACCCATGATGCTAGATGATAGCAACTTAAAACATTCTTTTAATCTAGAGGACTGAAATAGCCCAGGTCTTCCCTAGTTGGCCACATCCTTACTATTTGGAATCCTTCCTTATTAAATCTGCATTGCCACTAACACCACTTTCTCATTTCTCTGAACACAGGAAATTTAGCATTTCTCTCAGGTATCTGCATGCAGTAGAAACACCCCTACTTCCCCTACCACCCGGCACGGCCTTGGAAGAAACGGTCAAAATCAAAACCTCGACTACAATCCCGAAGTTCATTATCAGCTCAAAGGCAGCTAAATTCAGAATCAAAATATTCCCTGGTAAGTGCTGGAATTTGGCTTCCTATGCATAAAGAAATACAATAATGATGGCAAGGCTTGGGAGTCTACAGTAGGTACTTTGAACTTTGCTTCCATCCTCACTATAACTTATATAAAATTGAAAAGAACTAATCAAAGTAAATAAATTGAAGTGAACTGTAACTAGAAACTGGAAATTCTCCACAGGCTCTATCTGAAAGTATTTACAGACATGAACACTATTAATTATGTGGTTCCAATGAAATACATTAATAATTCTGTTTACTAGGTCTCTGGATAAAATTATTAACGCTTATACAGCCTTGGCAGGATTGAGCAAACTGGATTAAAAAAAAAGAACTACATTTTCTTTTCTAGTGTGTATGGAATATAAGTATAAATAATAGACATGATTACTCCAGCAAGAACGAAAACGTAACTAACTCACTGCATCCAGAACCAAGTTTTGGCTTGTTTATTGTGGTTTTTTTTTAGTATCTGCTCAACATATATAAAGTGAATTTTTTATATCAAAAAGATACACATACTTCAAAGATTCACTTTTTTACTTCATACATCAATACAAAATTACTTACCTTCGTTTCCTTTTGCAAAGAAATAGTCCAATTACCAGAGTAGTGATCAAAGTCACCAGTAAAACAAGAGGAACAATGATTGCAATGCTTCCTAAAATTGGAAAAGGAAATATCATTGAATACTCACAGCTACATCTAATAATTTCTTCACATGCATTAAACAGTTAAATTAATTAAAAAAATAATA
>KZ508446.1:30742-42178 GCA_002844005.1 Limosa lapponica baueri | reverse complement strand
TTTGATTAATGCTATACTTTCAAATTCTTACTCTTAGCCTATTTTATTTCCAGCCTTAGTTGGGAAATAATTGTTTATGGTTGTATTTTATTACTTTTGAGAACAGTATTAGTGGGCCTGATGTTTATAACAGCTTGCTTTCATAACATTAACATTGGGTGTCAGATTTTACATTTGGCAAAATTTGAGGTAGGAATAAATAAAGCATAATAGGTGCTTTAATATAAATTGTACCTTATAGTCAAATACCTCTGACAGCAGCTACATCACGTGGAGAAGCAGCATTGGGCATAACAATACAGGTCAGGACTAGCCAATATAAGCTGCTTTAAATCATGCACCTTCCAAACATAGGCGTGCCTCATCTTACTTCACAATAATTACAACATAAAAGTACTGTGAAAGAAGCCTTAGCAACAGTTTCCATTTTTGCCACCATTTAGAAGTGGCTGGGATCCGGGAACAGCCTCCGCGGCGGAGCCCGCACCTTCCCACGGAAACTGCTGCAGCCGGAGAGGTTGATTTTGGGCTCCCCGGGAAAGCAGACATCAGAAGGGGGGAGAAGTCTGCAGCGCTCGCTGACTGGCCACAGGTCAACAGGCAGACTCTTCTCCTAACACCCCAGATGTTTCCGTTTCCTAGAAATGATTAAGAGAAATGTAGGAGAAAGAAGAGTAGCGCGAGAGCCACGAAGTGGGCCAGCTCACGTGTCTCACGAGAACCCACCCTGGCACTCAGGTTCTGGACACAGAACTCAGGTTTTGGGCACGGCTTTTGAATGCTTTTACTTTATTATAGTAATAATAATAATTACTGATGTTTTTGATAGAGTAACACAAAAAAAAATTGTATTGTTCATGCCCTGGCCTTGTCTTCCAGCTTGTAAAAGTTAGAACTGGCCTACTGACCCAATGCAGTGTTTTATTCCAACCGGGTGACGGTCTCCTACCCTAACACGTTCAGACCCCTACAAAACTCCAGCAGAGGTGTGAGCGCTGTACTTTGGAGTATATTTCTTACAAAAGGCTGGCTTTTCTTGGTTACGTTACACAGGCTTTTTCTTCAGTGAGGTTGTGGGCCTCCATGTATGATAACTGCTACTGCTTCTGTACTGCCCCGGCCACGTTACCCTCTGCTTTTTAAACCGCTGGGGCTGATGCAGTGCATCTTCCGTAGGTTGCTGCCAAATGCTGTGTGTCACCCCTAACACATGATGCTTTTGTCTTCCCCTTGGGGAGCTCTGTGCCTCGGTTCCTGCCTTTTTTCCGGGGTGTGGGCTCCTCCCCTTAAGCCCAGGAAAGACTTAAAGCCGGCAGCTGTGCCACCTGCATGCACATCCCCTCCTCTCCTGCCAGGCTGGCGTTGCTCCCGGATCTGCTGATACGCACAAATCCTGATTGATTCCTGCTGCTTGCTCTGCAGGGCTGAGAAGTCAATCCACCCTCTGGCTGGCGTCTCCTGGCACTGGTGGTCTCCCCAACGATTCAGGTATTTGCGTCTGAAGTAAGCCGGGTGGTGACGGAATAAACCTGTAGGGGTGGAAAGTGTGAAAACTCTCCAGGGACTGGTAATATAGCTGTGAAGAGTTTAAGGACTTTGACTAAATGTGTTTCTTTACCAAGCCTGAAATGCTCCTATCGCCTTTGGAATCAGTCTGAGAAGAGATTTTTCTTTTCTTACTTGATTGTGAAGTTAAAACGCCTGAGTATTTGTGTCTTTTTGTGGAAGAAGGAACCGTGTAAATGGGACTAATGATACTGATGCTAATGAATCTACCAGAGGAATTACATCTTCTGCAGCAATGGTTCCAATATCCTCAGCTCTTTTGAAGCTCACATCATCTCCCCACTGATTTTTGCTACCAATTTTTTGGCTTGCTGTTCTTATAGTTCCTTTGAATTAACCAACGTTGACAAACTTCCTAGTTTAAACACACATAAAAATCAGGACAATTTTAGCCACAGCAATGTTTGGGTTTTCTTCTGTCTTGCTTGTATTACATAGTTTTAAAACAGGTATGAATTGCTGCCTATTCTGATCTGGCTGCATTTCTCAAACTTTTTGTGCAGATAACAAAGACTGCATATAGGCATAAATGTGTGTTTTATGATGAATCAGCCCTTGCATACACTGAGCTATACACACACTGAGAAATAATACCTCTGACTATTTTCAGCATTTTGGAAATGGAATTTTGCTACTTGTTATCTCTTAATTACTAGCTTTTCTGTCTTTTTAACAAGAACATGTGAGTTTATTCTAATGATTGCAGAAAACATTTTTTAAAATCCTGTATCACTATTGCCTCTATGTAATTTATCTTTACCAGGCATTTCTGTAGCACATGGTGTTTGCAGGTTCCTTTGACAGGGCACAGCCCGATACGCTATAGGGCATAGGACGTCACCTCAGTGCTTATGGCCACAAATCTAATCAGCAAGAATAAAGGACAAGAAAATTGGGAAAGAATAAAAATAGTTGAGAATGGGCTGTTTTCTTCAGATAGTAAAGACAGTATCTGACGCTAGAGACAATGCAGTTGGCATTTTCAATGCTATTTTTCCTTCTCAGCAAAAAGGAAGGAGTAATTATAAATCTTGCTTCAGCTGTTACTTGTCTGTAACTTCTCTGTTGCTTTTCTGTATTATTTTATAATAATTCGGCTGCTGTGATAAAGCCGAATGTGGCTCTGCTTACTCCACCCTCTCAAAAAGGACATAACAAAATTAGAAAAAAATCCAGAGGTGGGCAGCAATGATGGTCACGAGCATGGAAGCACTACCACGTCAGGGGAACCTAAGCAAACCAGGCCTTTTCACTCAGGAAAAAGAGCTGAGTAAAGGCAGAGAGAATATGAGAGAAGATCTCGGAAATGCTCAGCGGCAAATCTGAGAGATGCACCATTCACTTTCTTTACCCTGTGGCCACCAAATGAAGTTGTAGGAGTTGGATTAAGAACAAAAAAGGAGAGCATTCTTTATGCAACTGGTAGTAGAGCTGTGCAACTCACTGCAAGAGGATGGCATAGATGCTAACTCTTCATGGGAATTTAAGGGGAGACTGGATACATATGTGAAAGAGAAGTTCATGGATGTTTCCTATACATAAAGAAACTGCATCCCTAGACATCCATTTTACCAGCGTAGTAGAGAGATTATTGAAGTAGGTGGTCCTTATGTTTTCTAGGTCTTTAGATGGACCTTATATTGCGTATGTTCTAAAAGCCGATGTTTTTAAATGGTCACCCTGACATCCCATATCAATTTATTTTGCTGTTTGTTACTTTCTTTGTGGTCAGTGACTCAATTAGGAGAAAATATTAACCAAGGCTGTTGCCCAATACTATTCCATCACCATTTATAAAAGCAGAACTGGTTTCCACTGTTGCATGAAGATTATATCATATCTAAGAGATTGTTGTCGTAGCACAAGACGATCTGATGACAGAGAATATTGCAGCCCATTGTTTCAAATTAGACTTAACCCACTCTAATTTTCCTATACCTGAAGAGTCTTGTTCTAGAATGATGTGTTGTTTTCTTGTGTTTTGGTTGTTGTTTTTTTTCAGGAATGGAGAAGCTGGTTGTTTGTCCATACAAAAGGCCAAATGCTCTCTATAGGCTGATTTGCTTTCCGTGGGCTGGAGGTGGAACTTCTCAACTTGCTCAATGGGGCAAACTCTTCGGCAGCTCAATTGAAGGCTAGTCATTTGTGTAGTTAAAGTTAAGCAAGTCTGACATACATGGTAGCCAATTTTTTTTGAATGACATATAATGTTCTTGAGAGCGCTGCAATCTTACTCCAATGAGTCTTATCCAGAAAGGAATTCCATTAGGAAATACCATTCCCATTAGGGTGCTGAGTTTACTGAGTTTCTGTATCACCTTGGATCAAATGATATTGAAACAGCAATATACTGGCATACTGTTAACATGTTAAAAAAAAAAAGCATCAGCAGGGTTAACAATGAAGATATGAGAACTATTTTTAACGTTGAGAGGCTGCACAGAATGAATTCCCATTATCTAGAGTGTTTGCCTGGGTTTGCACTCCCTGCATCAAAACTGAAGTTTAAACTATGGATTTAAACTATAGTTTAAACTATGGATTTTATAACAGTGAAATGACATTTAGTTACAGTGCAAAGTAATTCTTATTGCTGTCAGGCTTTATCGGCACTAAAAAGATCCGTCGCTGAACTATTTGAAGAGGAACAGAGGCCGTTTTCCAGACCTTCCACAAGGAAAAAAAAATAATGTAGCATTTATAGACAGCGTTGCCAACGCAATTGTACCAGTCCTCTAAATGTGCGTGTGCTTTCTGTAAGAAGTTGCACAAGTCACATCTAATTTTCCTTGAAATTTAGAAAAAAAAAAAATTTAAAAAAAGCTTGGAACTACTTCCAACAAAGTTATGAGGAGATGGCCTCAGAGCAACTGCAGACACAGGCGAACAGAATCATGGAGCAACATGCTCTTTCTGAGCTGTTCTGTGCAGAGAGGATGTACAGAAGATGCAAACGTTTCTGTGCTGCTAGCTTTGGCATTACGTAGTGGTTTATTCGGTCTCGTCCAAGTACTTTGCGTCTGACCTATTACTTCCATGTGAGTTTGGCAGTATATGTGATGATTAGATTTAGGAGATTTTAGAAAATCAACATTTCTTTCCAATCTATTAATTCCTTACTTCCTCTAAACAGTGAGAGGAAAATCCCCAATTTTGAAAGGAATATAATAAGAGCATGTAATGTGCCCTTCCATACAAATATAAAATGCCATCAATTTACACTGTTATTCCACACCTTACCCTGTGCAGTGCTGAGGAGCCTGCGAAGAAGAAAACAGGGACTGTGTGATTCAAATATGGTTTAACTTTCCAATGCTGCCCTTGAAGGGATCTATTTTACACAACCCTCAAACTTACTCGTATTGAAAGTAATGAATTTGTGGTTGGTATTAATACTAATAGCAATGAAGTTGCTTTGAAACCCCAGCTGAGATCAGGACCTTGTGGATTTCTAACACAAGGAGTCTATCCATCAGATCCATTCGAGAGGCAGCAGTTGTGAGGAAAGGAAAGGATGGGAACCTCATCTCTCACAGGATTAAAAGACAGTAGTAGCAACAGCAAATGCACTGTACCAGCTGTAAGAAGGATTAATTTAAATAATCTCTATATTCTGCAGAATAGATTCAAAAAACAATTATTTTACTGTTTCTATTTGAAATAACTATTGTTCTTTTCCCTCCCCTGCTCCACCTCTTCTGCAGTGTCCTCCGTAAGGCTTCCTGGAAGAGAATCTCGTCTTAAGGAGCCTTTTGCGAAAGACATAGCAACCATAGCTGATGAATTTTCAAGTGTTTTGTTAGAAGAATTGCAAGAAAAACCATTTGCATTTTTTGGTCACAGGTAAACATATATACATCTTTAGACACCCTGCTGAAGGAGCTTTATCTTTGAACTCTCAAATTAGATAGTTTCTTCATTTCATTTGCAAAAGTTTGGGGGCTGACCTGCTGGAGAGCAGCTCTGAGGAGAAAGACCTGGGAGTCCTGGTGGACAATAGGATGACCATGAGCCAGCAATGGGCCCTTGTGGCCAAGAAGGCCAATGGCATCCTGGGGTGCATCAGGAAGAGTGTGACCAGCAGGTCGAGGGAGGTCATCCTGCCCCTCTGCTCTGCCCTGGTGGGGCCCCGTTTGGACCACTGGGACCAGTTCTGGGCTCCCCAGTTCAAGAAGGACAGGCAACTGCTGGAGAGGGGACAGCAGAGGGCTACAAAGATGATGAGGGGCCTGGAGCATCTCCCTTAGTAGGAAAGGCTGAGGGACTTTGGTCTTTTTAGTCTAGAGAAGACTGAGGGGGGATCTGATCAATGCTTCTTAAAACTTCAAGGGAGGGTGTCAAGAGGATGGGGCCGGTCTTTTTTCAGTGGTGCCCAGGGACAGGACAAGAGGAAATGGGCAAAAACTTGAACAGAAGAAGTTCCACCTAACCATGAGGAGGAACTTCTTCACTTTGAGGGTGGCAGAGCCCTGGAAGAGGCTGCCCAGGGAGGTGGTGGAGTCTCCTTCTCTGGAGACATTCAAACCCACCTGGACACGTTCCTGTGCAACCTGCTCTGGGTGGACCTGCTTTGGCAGGGGGTTGGCCTAGATGATCTCCAGAGGTCCCTTCCAACCCCATAGCATTCTGCGATTCTGTGAAAACACACTTCTGCAAAGGTCTTTTGTCAAGTCGCCCTAAAAAATGCTGTTGATCTCAAAGACTCTGGTTATTTACTTATTGCTTCAGGCACAATGTCTTCTAAAAATGGCGGTGTTGTTTCTTTTCTTTTTTTACACTGATAAATTATAATTGTGTTTACTGTTAATGTTTGTGCCAGTGCTTGCTCTATATGGATGCAGGAGGTGAAACATTCATAAAACCCATAGATTTTTAGTATCACTTAGAACCAAATATTCAAAATAACTGATCTTACTGCAAATGGAGGAGACTACTAAAAGAGAGAGATTAAAAAAAAGGTCTGATTTGTAAAAGTAGACTGCGTAGGAATACACTTCATGTCAGTTAGCTAATATCACTACAATTTGCATGTCATAAATGCTTTCAGTAACTGTTCAAGGTAGCCAGTTAGCACTGAAATTCAAATTATGTTTAAATTTTCCGAATTTTACATCTGTTTTTGCTTACTTTTCTTTAATTTCTCTTTTTTTGCTGCAGTTTTGGATCTTATATTAGTTTTGCAGTTGCACTGCACTTGAAAGAGAAGTACGGACTAGAGCCGTTCCATCTTTTTCTGTCAGGGGCACACGCCCCACATGTAAGTTACAGCATCGTTAATAGTACGAAACAAAACAGTATATGAGCTACCAAGAGTAAAAATAGCTTTTTTACAGTACAGAGCACAGAGTGGCTTTAATACAAAACAAGCACTGCTTCTGAAGGCTTGCAGAAAAATGTTCTGTTTTCTTAGAGGAAATAAATTCCGAGGCAGATGGAGAATTTCACGTTACAGAATATTCCCTGCTGCTACCCTCAGCCTCAGAAGAACAGCCTCCTTACGCTAATGCTACCTTTTTTGAATGCTGTATTATTTACTATGGCCTTTGGCTTAATACTAAAAAGTAATCAAAACAAAATACGAAGTGCCACTCCCTACTCTGTAAGGTGAAATAACTGTCTTAACCTCGTCTTTCCTAAACCTCCTGCCACAGCCCTCAGTACATTTGTCTGGTACTTTCTTTCCCTCCTCACTCTTTGTTGGCTTTTTAATCTACACTCGGCTCCTCCTGAGGTTCTGGTGGTTCTGCTAATCTTTCTCAGGAGAACAACAGTGAAATGGTTTTTTCCCAGCCCTCCTGTCCTCAGCTGTCATTTGCTATTTCCGTTCTTCTGTTTCTGAAGCTTCTTAGAAATCCTGAGTACGAGCTAGTACTTCATGGAAGCCATTATTATTCCTGCAAATTTCTGTGATTGGTTGGTCTCTCCAATCCTACATTAGTCGGATTTGTGTCCGCTGCTAGGCTTTTCTTTCTCTTAAACAGATTATTTTATTAGTTGTATTTCAATAGTGAGAGTCTGAACAAAATTAAATTAATGGTTATTCCTCTGTGGAAGTTTCAGACCTTGAGGGTACTTGGCTTACTCAGAATCTGTATTTTCAGCAGTCTACTAACCCTTTCCAAGAAGTATTCTCTGTGGATGTTAAACTAATCAGACACTGTATTTTGGAGACAGAGAATCCTTGTATTTTTTACTAAAACAACTCTTAATGAAAATGCTGTTTAAAGTGTATTATATACAACACCTGATCAGTTTTGTCTGGTGCTGACAGTCTGAAGAATTTGCTCCCATCAAAACTGTATCCATATCTGACGCAAAAGATGAAGACATTCTTAAATATATAGAAATTTTAGGAGGAACTCCTTCCGAGCTTCTACAAAATGAAGACGTTAAGAAACATCTGATACTTACTTTCAGAGAAGACCTTAGAGTTCTTCAGACACTTTCGTAAGTTTTATGATTTTGTATTACATTTATATTTGTATTTTATAGTTTTACCTCTGTCCAATCATTTCAGGTTTTCTTTTTTCTTTCTCTGTAATTTGTTCTCATTTCTCTTATAAAAAGAACATGAAACAGTAATCTTCGTTTTCTCCCTTTTGTGCTTTTCCATTTATGTTCTGGGATTTAAGCCCTAGATGAAAACACTGCTTACTGTGGCAACCACTACAGTGGTTACAGCAGGGACCATGTCACGGTGGCATTACGGTTCTACTTAGGATCCAAAGTCAGTAGCCGCTAAAAAGAATATTCTCGCGTCTTTTCTTTCTTTGAGGCTAATAAGCTCAACTGATCATGCTTCAGGACGACTGCATTCAGCCTCCTGATCCGAGGCCCTGTAGCCTAACCAGAAGCAAAGAATCCCTGTGTTCTAGGCATCTAGAGAGCTGCTTCTGTCCTAACTGCGTCCCCACCAGATGCTACACGTCAGCTCACGTAGCCGAGTGCTTTGAGTTTTGTACCCTGGCAAAGACAAGGACACTCTTGGATGTGGGACCCACTTTGACCCTGATGCTGATACGTTAGAACTGGCCCTGAAATACTAGAACTTGAATAGAAGCAGAAAACATAATCATTTGTTGTAGGTGAAAATTTTCATTGCCGGTTGAAACCCTTTTTTTTCCTAACTATTGGGTCATTATTTCTTTAAAATTTTAGACCTAATTGCGGTAGGGTAAGGAGCTAAGAATCTTACAGCTACAGTAACTCCTTCTCCTGGTGTTCTGCACAATCTAATTCCTGAAGTTTGTTACGTTTTGGAGGAGAAATAAAAAGCTATTTTGCATGTGGAAGCAAACCCCAAATATAGGTATTTTCTGGAAAGTCTTATTACTACTTCTTGCGTTCACAGTTTTGAGAAGGCAGAAAGGAATATCCCCTTCTCTTGCGATATCACCTGCTTTAATGGCTCTGAAGATAAATCACATGATGTAGAAGGTACTTTGCTTAAATGGTCTTCCTCTTATGCATTTTCCTGTTGTATCGAATCGGTTAATGAAGAGTTTTCTAGAGTCTTTTATCTCCTTCTTAAATGAAACAAATCAACAATGGGATTTAAAATAATTACCTAATAATAACTTTGAAATAGTTATGTAAAATGATCACAATAGTTGACAGTTCTCTGACACTTTAAATATCTTTTGCAGCCTGGCACGATCTAACAAGTGGAGATATCTCCTTTTACGAGCTTCCTGGAGGTCACTTTTATCTGCTGGAACCCTCTAATGAAATTTTCTTGACAAAACACATAACAAAATGTATAGAAAATGCTGGTCTATGAGTATTTCCCTCTATTTTAATGGCAGAAGGTGTAAGAGTAGTCCAAAGCACTTCATAATAAGTCATTCTTTCTGTACAGCTGCGTGCAGTTGTGCCTAAGAGTTGCTCTGTTCCTCAAGATCTTTGTAAACCTTTAAAAGGGAGAGTTTTTCTGATTTTTCTTTTTTGAAAATAAACATTGGCTTTCATTCTTAAAAAAGTTTTCATCTTTTCTCATCTTGGATGTGCATGAACCTCATTCCATGACCTCATTCGCAAAAAATGACAGCTATATTATTTTACTTTTAGAGCTTCTCTGTTTGTGTGCTCCTGTAAAAATGCTAAATATAATTTAATACCCACAAAAATCTACAATTCTTACAGAAAGCTTAATTTATTAGGTTCATATTTATTTAGAATGAGATACAATCTAAAAATAGAGTATGTATGTAAATACCCTTTACAGTCAAACAGCTTATTCTTAAAAGATTTTACTGTCAGACTACACAATAAGGAGTTAGTATTGCATTTTTCTCCACAGAGTTAGTGCATTAGCTACTGAAGAGTTAGTTGTTAGTGGGAATTATTTTGAGTATTCTAGATCCCGTATTTTTCTACCATTGCTTTTGCTTTAGAGATATAGGCATTCATGGCGTCCTCCTTTGATAAACCTGCAGAGAAAAGTAGGAGTCATTATCTTTCCTCATTTGTCGTCCTTATAAACATGACTACATCATGTAAATTTAATTGGCGTAACACCTTTTTTCAGGTTCCATGCCTCCCATTTGGCTTTGCCTTTCAAATCTAGCATTCCTGGACAATCTGCAAAATAAATGCATACCTTGGATTATCGTTCGGATTTACACAACATTTGCTTAATTTCATCAAGATATGGGAGTAACTGCAAAGTATATATAGGAATACCAATATTAATATCTCCAACAGTAGCCTGTTTGTAGAATCCATATAGTTCCTTCAGTTCTTCATCAGTTGGTCTTGTTTTTAGTTTTTTTACATCTTCTGCAGCACTGTCGAAGTCAGCCTGATGAAAGAAAAAAAAAAAGGTGTTACTTTTCCTCCCAAGGGGTGTGCTTAAAATACTAAGTATAGCACACACAGTAGTATCATGAGGTACTCTCAACTACCGCTCACTTGGGGTTAGCGGTAAGTCTAGGCATTTTCCCGTGAAAGATGCTTAATAAAACCTGAAGTTAAAAGGAACTAGGAAGTTAAAAGGAACTAGGCCTCAACAACTGATAGGGTCAGCACTGCTAAAATAAGTACACCTCTTTTTTCCCAACAGTTTTACATGCAAACACTTGGAAGCGTTACAGCCTGTCTAGCGTAAGGATATCTACAGATACATTCATGCGAGCAGCCCGTACAATGAGCGCAGTGGATATGTCTTTCAGTGACGCTGGGGGTAGGAAGGTGTTCACTGAAGTTTACAGCCCAGCAGTAATCTCTGACCCCTTTTGGCCCTGACTGCACGGCAGAGCTCCAGCACCCTGTGGGGGGCACTGCCCACTTCCCCCGTCGTTTCCACTTCTCTGCTGACAGTGCAGTAGGTGACCAACAGCTGGCACGGACGTACCTCAGGGAGATGAGCAATGCTACTGCCAGGACCACCTTCAACACCCAATTCTTAAACACAGCTCGGGGGGATGTCATCCAGAGGGACCTTGACAGGTTGGAGAGGTGGGCTGGTGTGAACGTCATGAAGTTCAACAAGACCAAGTACAAGGTCCCACACTTGGGTCGAGGCAATTCCAAGCACAAATACAGGCTGGGCAGAGACTGGATTGAGAGCAGCCCTGAGGAGAAGGACTTGGGGGTGTTGGTTGATGAGAAGCTCAACATGACCTGGCAGTGTGCGCTTCCAGCAGGTTGAGGGAGATGATTCTCCCTCTCTACTCTGCTCTGTGAGACCCCACCTGGAGTACTGCAACCAGCTTTGGGGCCCCCAACACAAGAAGGACATGGACCTGTTGGAACTGGTCCAGCAGAGGGGCACAAAGATGATCAGAGGAATAGAACACCTCTCCTATGAGGACAGGCTGAGAGAGCTGGGGTTGTTCAGCCTGGAGAAGAGAAGGCTCCGGGGAGACCTTA
>KZ508445.1:31687-42095 GCA_002844005.1 Limosa lapponica baueri | reverse complement strand
ACCCAAAAAGTTCAGGTGGGAGCCCCGTTTCGTAGGAAACCTGGCTTGGGTTCAGCCGGCCAGCGGTGAATCGAAATTGAAGGTCGGGCTGAGTTTGCAAAGTGGAGAAACCCGACGAGCCACAGCCTGAAATCATGCCCCAAATGGCCCGATCCCGGAGGGGTGGCCGAGCCATGTGCCAGGCTCCAGGACACCAGGTCCTGGGCTTGGGCCAAATTCCCACTCAAAGACGCGGTACTGATTTTGGTGACCCGATCCTGAGCTTGGCTCACTTCCAGGGTGGAGGAAATGACTCAAGTGACTCTTTGGCAGCAGCGATGAGGAGGAAATAATAAAGAAATCCTTGCAAATATAAAAGACACTATCATTAGCAAAGGACAGTGAAAGCCCAGCAGAGATTTTTTATGGGTTGTTTTGAAAGATCCCTATCCCCGTTGAACAATCAAACCCAGGGGGAAGCAGCACGTTGTTCATATTCTTCCTGTACCCGGGGGGGGTGTATGTGGACCAGGACTCGGCTGTGCAAGGAGCTGTACAAATCCAGAGCAAAAGCACTGACCTTCCCCAACGGCGGCTTTTACCTTCCATGTTTAACACGGGAGACAGCAGATGGAATCAGATTTAAGGACAAATAAATGAATACGAGATTTCAGTGACAAAGCCATCTGTCTAGCCAAAGTCACCCACTTCTGTAGTCTGTGAGGCTTGGATCCACCCACTTGTGTTGTAGAGCCAGACTCTAAACTCAGTAATTTTTCTTATGGTTAAGTGTGAAGTCTGCTTTACAGGGAGATGAGTTGTGCCCTAGGGGTATGTACTTCTCTGCATTAATTGCAAATGCAGAGCAGGACTTAGTTCTGATTTTGTCTTCCATAGTCAACGTGTCCCAGGCAGATGCTCAACAATTTAGCCCTTTCCCCATTAGAGATAAGTTGGGTTGGTGTCTTGGTTCATTTGTATTTAGGCTTGAGGGATGGATAAGCAAAGGGAATCTTCAGGATGCCCTCACGGCTTGACACAATGGCAAAAGGTCCCTCTGAGGACCTTCTGAGGTCTTACCTCTTCTCACCCAGTGCCACCTGACCAATGTCTTCTCCTAGTTTAAAAGGCCCTGTTAGGAGCACAGTTAAATGAGGCCTTTGACATTTTGGTGCAACGTGCTGTTCCAGCTGGAAGGGAGGTAATGTTCCCTGCTGTGCCATGAGTTTGCTTTTTGGTTTTGTGTGCTTGGACATGAAGAACAGACTGGTCCACCACCCATTCATCCCAGTTCAGTGTCTCCTTTGAGCTCCTGCACTCTAAGAACTGGCTGGGACATCTTGAACACACTTGGGGGCGCCTGGCCAATGCGAGGAAACACTTTTTGGGGCATTAGAAACAAGGCAGCCAAGAAGCTCCCATTGCCTTTGGGTTAGGCTGGTTTTGTGGAGGTGCTTGTGTCTGTGCATCGACCCCACAAGCACACTCTGGACCAAAGATGGAGCCCCCTGGTGTGGGTCAGGTTGTCCCCCTCCCCACCCCTGCCACCTGCAAGCAGCTGGCTGACAAAATGAAGCTGCAATGGCTCCGTCTCCACGAGTCCCTAATTTCTGCTTATGTAAATAAATGGTCGAGTGATAAGACCAACCGCTTCTGCTGGTTCTGGATGGAGGGGGCTTTGCAAGCCATGGGATTTTAGGCTTTGGAAGGGCTTTGTTTTCACGTGGTTATTTGGAAATGTCAAGGCCACGTTGCATTTTGATGCTAGACGGGCAGATCGGCCGCAGCAGCTCCACCATCTGTGTGGGGGAGGACGAGGCACGTGCAGGGAGCTGGGTCCAATTCTGGCAGAGCCTCGGAGGCTGCAGCCCGGGACGGGTTTGCAGAAGCCAACCGGGAGCCTGTGCAGCGTCTCGGTGTTACATTCAGGAAAGGCGGTAGCTCTGCTTCCAATGTGTTTCCTTTGCTGTCCTCCCACCCTCATTCCTACGAGCTCCTCATCATAATTTTTACAGCACAGCTGACAATTCCCTCCTATATTTTCTGTCCCTGAGAACTCTCTGTTCAAAGCGCCAGCAAGAACTGCCAGGTATTTAGACCAAAGGCTCACTCAGGTACCTCTTAAGAGCTGCTTCTCCACTATTTACCTGCTTTTTTTTGGTGTGGTCTGCAAAGTATTTGAGTGGGCAAAGGCATGTTCGCCCTCTGGGCTCCTGAGCTTTTTATGGAAAGCGCATCAAAAGCTCCAACCTTTCAAAGCTGTGCTGCAGAGCTTCTTGCGGAGTCATCGCTGTGCGCTGCAACATCGCTGGCAGCTATCGTCTCGTTAAAATACACGTTCCCATTATCTCTGACTCGGCCAGGAGTGTTACAGGTGCCTTGCTAGTCCTGCACGTGTTTCCCCTGCAAATGCATTACTTTCCCTTGGTCTGGCTGATTTTTCCAACCCTTCCCACAGCCACTCATTGATTCTTTCAAGCAAATTGCAAAGCAAACAAGCAAACAGAAAGACACCAAACCACAACCCCCAAACACAACGCGAAACACAAAATAAAAACCCCAAGCCTCATCAACCTGAATAGTTTAAAGCCGGAGAATATATTAAAAATTTCCATCATGGAAATTTCCTAGCTCAGCATGGAGATTTCCCAGTATATTAGACTCTTCTGTTTTTCAAGGCTGCAAGCAAAGAATGGAAATTTCCAATTACTGCATCAAAGGCTGCTGCTCTCCTGACAGTCTGCTTAGCAGGGGTCATCTGCTCCTGTAGGACATTAAATAATTTAAGGGAGGGACAGGGAGGATTTGCTCAGCTGCACCGTTTCCTGCACGAGGCACGAGCATTTCCTCTGGTGCTTGGTGGAAGGGAAGGAGCCCAGTGGCCCGAGCAGGAGCTTGGGGGTCAGGACTGGAGAAGAGAAGATTGAGAGGGGATCTCATCAATGCTTATAAATACTTAAAGGACAGGTGTCAAGAGGATGGGGTCAGGCTCTTTTCAGCAGTGCTCAGTGACAGGACAAGGGGCAACGGGCACAAACCAGAACACAGGAAATTCCACTGAACATGAGGAAAAACTTCTTCACTTTGAGGGTGCCAGAGCACTGGAACAGGCTGCCCGGAGAGGGTGTGAAGTCTCCATCTCTGGAGACCTTCAAAACCCACCTGGATGCGTTCCTGTCCAACCTGCTCTGGGTGACCCTGCTTTGGCAGGGGGGTTGAACTAGGTGATCTCCAGAGGTCCCTTCAAACCCCCACCATTCTGTGATTCTGTGACTTGGGGGGGATGCTTCTCCCCCATCCCACCGCCTTGGTGTGCAGGGGTGGGACCCAGGGAACGCCGTGCACCTTCGCCTTCACCGGAGATGTTGCACAGTTGACTTCCTGCCACCGAGGTGCACATGCAGAAAGCTCCTCTCTAATGATGGATCATCAATTTTTGTGCTTCCCAGTGCACTAGACTAGGAGGAGAGGGGAGGAGGGAATGTGCGGGAGATCATTCTGCTCCCCCCACTTTGTAGCTGCCCCCCACTAGAACCCTCGAATTGCAAAAAAGAGCTCTGCTGGCCACTTCTAGCCTGGTCGTTCACAGAGGGAGTCAGAAAGGCAGGGGAACCAGTCCCTGCTTTCATCTCCTGACTCCACCATGGGTTTGCAGCATGGGGTGAGCAAAGCAGACTGAGCCTCTGGATGGTGGTTGGCAAAGGTGGGTGATAGCTCCGACCAGGCAGCGCGTTGTGGGGCTTAATCAATTTGTGCTTGTAGACGGCGTCGGAGTTCCCAGCTGAGAGGTACTGTATAAAAGTGCAAAGTAATGCCATTACACAGTGATTTTCTTTAACAAGTCTCGATGCTGCAACATGAGAAATGTTCAGGATGATGCCATTAACAGTAGCCAGCTCATCTACTTTGGCAAAAGCAGCAGGGAAGGAGGAAAGGGAGAGAGGGAGGAGAAATGAATATATATGAGTCCTAGGAGAATTCAGATTTGGACCTGATGTCTGATTTTTTACAGGCCATGTCTTATCTGTATTTGTAAATCTGGCTCTGGGGCATTTATGGGAGCTCTCTTGTACTAATACATCTGAACTCTGGTAGTTACAGCATGTTTTTTGTGGGTTCCAGCTCATTACAGAGGTAATCAAGTGAGCCACTTTATTCAAAGGGGGAACTAGATCTGAATGTTCTCCGAGCCGAAAACATCTATTATGAGCATGGGTCTGCAAGTAGTAACTGTCTGTACTTTTGCAACTTCTTGCACCCAAGAAATTCAGAATGTTTTGTAAAGCAGAGTTGTTGTTTCCCTTATAGCGACAGGGAGGCAGAGAGAAGAAAAGTGGTTTGTCTCAAGGTTTCTTTGTGAGTTCTTGGTAAAACGTGATTAGAGGCTTGGTCTTGAGGTGTGTTGGCCCATACACCTTCTATACCCTCTCTGTTTTAAACCAAGTCAGGCTGATTGCAATCAAGCCTAAGAGCAAGTATTTGTAGCATCTGAGAATCAATGTGGGTCACAGAGTTACAGAAGAGAGTAAACCGAGCTTTTCTGTGAGTCCGTCTTCATAATACATTTCGGAAAATACAGCTGTTGTTAAGGGGAACGTCAGTGTGAGTCAGGTAGGTAACAAGTTTCAGGCAGCCAGCAGAAAAAAACACCTGCAAGCCTTCTAAAAATTAAAGGAGATAATTTCCGACACAAATGGTCTTGCACCAAATACAAGCCAACTGGTTCAAACCTCATTATGACAGATGAAATTATATTTATCACTGGACTGGAAGCTGGTGGCTGTTCACAGACTTGCGAACATCACCTGCGACAGCATTTGGGATGAGCTAAGAGAGAACAGACTCAAAGAGAGATGCAGCATCTGGTAGCACAGTAGGTTTACAAAGCTGTGAAGAGAAATGGGATAAAACACCAAGATGAAACCCCCTGGATGGAAATGGGAAGCTTGCAAAGAAGAGGGGTATTTTGGGATGTTCAAAAAACTACAGTGTTCAGCGTGGTGCTCATCTTGGGTGATCAGCAAGATGAAAGTGGCAAAAAGAAATAAAAAGCAGTATATAATTAAAAAAAAGCAGAGGAAAGAGGGGATTCAAATACGAGGTGGAAGGCATCACATAGCAAATAATTAGGGGAACTGTAGATGTGAGAGGCAGCATGGTGGTGGTTGGGCTGAGGAGAATAAGGAAGATAAGAAGTATTTAAGGTATGAGAGGAGCAAAAGGAGTCCTTGCAATGGAGATGTTAAATCATTACTAAAAGGGAAGAGGACCATCAAGCATTAGTGTCTGATCCAGATAGCTATTTTGCCTTTCTAAGCAGTTGATGGAGAGAGACAGCTCTTCTGGAGGGTGATTCAGTCGCTCCAGAGATGGGTGGGATGAGTCGCTTTCTAAAAGCGCTTCTCTCCATTGACTAGAGAGGGGGAGGCTAGACACTTGGCTCACACCGAACACCTGCCTTTTCGGCAGCTAAAATTAGGTGAGATGAATCTCATCTGTTGGTAGAACCAAGGAGGATATTGGATATCTACTACAGACAAATATTTTTAGATCAGTCAGCTAGGAAATTTGCATCAATGGGTCCTTAAGAGCTGCCTCCATAGGCCTCTGGGCTGTTCATGTTAATATTACTGTAAGTCTTAGTATATGGAAGAGCTCCTGAAGGCCAGGAGAAGGACAATGTGTGGATGAAGAGGCAACCAGCACAGCACAGGTAACAACAGGCATGACAACAGATCCCATACGAAACGGTGGAAACACTGACATCTGGTTCAATCCATATGGAATTAAATGACAAGAATATAATCAACGTCAGTCAAGTTGGTTTTGATAGAAAAAGAGTATTTTCAAATGAGCCTGGTTTATCGTTCTTGAATGAGATTACAGATTTGTTTGATAGAGGCAATTACGACTGTACAATATGCTCAGGCTTTTGTCCCCGTACCCCATATTCCATACTTAACTTGTTGGTGATGATACATTTCCATTTAAAAACTGGCACTCTAAATTATCAAAGAGCCGTTTGTGAAATGGATTAAAAGCTGGCTGCCTGGCAGACCTCAAAGACCAGCCTCAGCTGGGAATTAGCACCAAATGCAATGTTGAAGGTGAGGTGTCACAGGGATCAGCAGGAGGTCTGACAGTAAATACCAACTCACTGCCAGTGATGTGCCCCTTTTCAGATGACACATGGGTTGATGAATAGTCTGACTCGGGCTCCCCATGCAAACTGTTATTCAAACACTCGCCAATGGCAAGTTCTCCACCTAGGGAGAAGGACAGCAGGTCATCCCCGTCACTGAAGGACTATACTCTGAAAAGACTAACTGTGGAAACCACTCAGGAGACAAGGAACAGTATGATTTTCCAGCATGAGGCCAGTGAAAATGGCTAGTGCAAACCTTCTGTAAGAAGTACGTTCTCCTCTCTGCACATGGTGGGGAGCTCTGCCCAGCTCGTGGTTGTGAAAGGGTGTTGCAAAAGGGTGAAAGGAACAGAAGAGAAACATCGTGTCCAGAGAAGAGCAGTGAAGCTGGTGAAGGGTCTGGAACACAAGTCTTATGAGGAGTGGTTGAGGAAGCTGGCTGTGTTCAACCTGGAGAAAAGGAGGCTTTAGGACAACAAGGGGAGACCTTATCGCTCTCTACAACTACCTGAAAGGAGGGTGTAGCGAGGGCGGGTTGGTCTCTTCTCCGGAGTAACAGGTGATAGGACAAGAGGAAAAGGCCTCAAGTTGCACCGGGGGAGGTTTAAGATGGATATTAGGAAAAATTTCTTCACCAAAAGGATTGTCAAGCATTGGAACAGACTGCCCAGGGAAGTGGTTGAGTCACCATCCCTGGAGGTATTTAAAAGCCGGGTAGACGTGGTGCTGAGGGATATGGTTTAGTGATGAACTTGGCAGTGTTAGGTTTACAGTTGGACTCGATGATCTTAAGGGTCTTTTCCAACCTAAACAATTCTATGATTCTGTGATCAGTGTTGTTCAGGGCCTCGAGGTCAAGCTTTGGAGGGAAAGGTGCAGAAAGCTCTGGCTTTTTAGCCAGTCAGAAACAAGGTAGAATAAGATTGCTCTTCATATGTACTTCCACAGGATGTGGCACACTGGGCTCTTGTGGGCTCTTTAAACATCAAAACAGTCATAGCAAGAACCGATGACTCAAAGTGGAAGCCAGACAAGCTCAAATCAGAGAAGGGCTTCAAGACCATAGTGAGAAACCTGATCTACCACTGGAACGAGCGATGAAGGGAATGGTGGCTCCTTCCCTGTGTGATGCTTCCCTGGGCTGCATCCCATGCTTCTGCTGGGCATGCCCTTGGGCCCCCACACCGGGTGAACCACGGAAATGCATTGGCTCATCATCTCAGAAAGAAAGGTCCAACTGCATGATCTCATGCACCACACACCCCTCCGACTTTGATCTCCCCACATGCCTTCCCGGGCCAGGGCGCTTGACAAGCTGGTCTCCCCTCAAAGGGGAGCTCTGCGTCAGCAGAACGAGCCACACGGAGCCAGTGCCTCCTCCGAACCAACTGTGCACCGTTCACTTTTGGGATTTGCTCCAGTACTTTGGGCTTTTTAGCATCTTCCTGCTCCTGGTCACACGCCTCTGACAAGGACCTGACTCACGAAGGGATGTACCTCGTGCGTGTGATTCCATCTGCCTCCCTGACCTGTTGCTCATGTGCATCTAACGACTGCTCGGTGATTTCAGGGTTTGGACATTTTCCTTCCACCGGCTCCAGCTCCTGTGACTTCAGCCATAATATTTCCCCGAATCCCGCCAGCTGCTTTTGCCAGCGGCTGCTGTAGACATTTCAACGCCGGCAGCTGTTTGGCAACGTGTTGCGCTGCTGCAATGGGGATGAAGGATGCCGACCACACCAGCAGCGAATTTTAGGGTTTGCAGCCCGTGGTTGGAGTGGTGACACCCCAACCGGTGCTGCCAGCCCCTGTCTCGTTGCCAGCCAGGTGACTCCTCGTGAGTGCTCAGCTCAGCAGGGGATGAGCCGTGCCACCTCCAGTCTGAGCGCGGGCTGCAGAGGGAGGATGCTTGTCAGAGTGACCTGCCTCAAAAAGCACCTTCCCCCCAGGACTCTCCCACCGCATGAAGAACTGGATAGCTCAGAAGACAGTGGCATCAACAGGTCCATCTTACAAAGTGGGATGTAGCCTCCTCACAACTTGGAAAGGAGACCTGCAAGGAGAAGGCAGGTGCTTTGGGAAGTGCTGCGTATAAACTGCCAGGTGATGCTTTTCTTGTGAGGGGGAGCTTACGGAGTAGGGGTAGGGGAGGGAGATGGCATGAGGGGTCACAGCCAAGTGGAGGGAACATGCTCCATTCTTGCTATGTCCAACACGTTGGATGGCAGCAAATCTGTACGCTTGTCCCCCTGTGCATGACTCAGTTTCTCTTTCTGTGAAATCTGGTGCCATAACCCAAGCACTAAGGCCATCTCCAGGAAGCAGCACCGGGTATAACAGCTGCATCTTACAGGTGAGGGTGGGAAGAAATGTTGTGCCCATGGACTTCAGAAGGCCTTGTTCTTCCACATTTTCTTGGCTGGACCTGCTCATTTATTCAGGTCTGCTTTGGATATATGGCCATCCAGGCGCAATTTCTCTCCAGTCTCTCTGAGGAAGGTAAGGGGATTTTCTCCCTGCCACGCACAGGCAGGTTCTGTGTTGTCCCATTGGAGGCACCACCCAGTGCAGTGGAGGGTGGAGGCCTTCTGTTCATCAATCTAATCCTGTAATTAACCACTCTAAAATAATGAAGAGATAGCTGGATAGTTCAGTCTAACCTTTCACACGCAAAGGGTAGTGTTTTATGGGCTGTAACACATTTTCCAGCTGGGCCCTACTGCTCTCCTGGTACCACTTTGGACTTTCAGGGAGTAATATAATATAATATGATATGATATAATGTAAAATGCCTTCATGCCAGCCATTACACTTTTAAAACAAAGTGAAAGATGTACCACACGAGATGGCAGAAATTACTGCAGTAGCACAGGAGATGCACTGCACAAGGCTTTTTACGTGTGATGCCCAAACAATGATACAATCTGATGTCTCTTACAGCTTCACTATCTCATGCAGAGAAAGAAAGAGAAGTCTGCAGAAAGCATCTAAAGTCCTGGGCTGAAATCCCAGTAAAGCCAGTGGCAGGATTTCCATCCATTTCGGTAGAGCCAGGATGTCTCCCCTGAGAATGCCTGCTGGCTCTGCTGGGTTGTGCATCCATCTCCAGCTTCTCCTTCTATGTTATCCTTAAAAAGGACACAGGAGCACCTGTTTTACTCATAGAGCTGTTGGACAGTTTAACTCACCCGTATTTACATGGTGCATGGGGATTGTCTGTCGAAAGAATCAAAATAACCTCATTATTGTCTTTATTGCTTGAATATCTGCCCGTGCTATAAAGGCTAGAAGCAGATACATGAACCCAGACTGTGCTGTGCCATCAGACGTGAAGTCCTGCGAGCATTTCCAGATGGTTCCCCATTGAAACTCAAGGTGGTTGAAAATCCTCTCAAATCAAAGGATGCTGGTGGTGTTCTTCACCCTCTCAACTGGATGAGCAAGGGAGCTGTTATCCAAACAGCGTGTCATGCCCATGTCTTCCTGGAAAGGCAGGAGACATTTGTGTTTAAAGCCAGAAATAACTTCTTCTAAGCGAAAGAGAACTGCCAGTGCAGAGTCCCTGTGACAGAGAGACAACGGGAGAGAGCTCCAAGTTCAAAGAGACAGAAGTTGGGGAGAGACTTTTGCCATCAGATGTGTCATAGGCACCGGGCTGGGTGGTCAAAGCCAAGAAGAAGGTGGCATCACAGGTGCATCACCCTACAAATACGAGTCATGGCTAGGAGGGGAAACTAAGGGATGAGTCACAGCCAGCTGCTGGGGAAGGAGACAACACTGGTGTACTTTGTGTTGGATCTACACCCCCTTTGCAGGGGTGTAAAGATAAGGCAGCAGGTTTCCTTGCTTGGGTTTGTGGCTAGATCAGCATAATCACCTAGTGAGGTCCTGAAATCTCTCTGGGGGTATGACTCAAGCATTTGGAGCAGGAGACTGCAATCTAGCACCGATAGGATCTGTGCCAGCCTTACCTCTGGCATCCTGCGTGTCCTCCAGGGTCCCACATCTGACCCTCTGAGAGCTTCAGTGCCACAGGTGAAACGCAGGTATCATTCCCCATCTTGTGCTGGAGCAGCATCCCAGAGCTCACGCTGCCGGGGGTCTGCATGGACGTAGAGAACAAAAGGCAACGTCAGAGAGCTTGCAGGCGGACAGACTGCAAATATTTCCCGGAGAACGTTTTTAAGGCTTCATTAATTGCTCCGTGCCAGGCAGGTAAGACGTAAGACGTTGCAACTCTTCCTGCTGGCTTTTTGCATGTGGTAATTCAGATCCCGCGTGTTA
>KZ508444.1:27209-54907 GCA_002844005.1 Limosa lapponica baueri | reverse complement strand
TTCAGCAGGGGAGTTGGACTAGATGATCTATATGGTCCCTTCCAACTCTAAAAAAAAAAAATTCAGTGAAATTCAGTGAAATAATCTTTACGTGCATGGACAATCCTATTGCATAATTCAAGTTCAGCATACATGTATGTTTATGAACCGCAAACTCAACACAGGGGATTAATGCAGCCTTTCTCTATTTATAGTAGAAACTGCTGTGGGTATCTTTCCTTGCACCAGAAAAGTAGACCTTGAAATGCATATACATATCACTATACAGACAGAAAGGAAAAAAACTAAAAGATGGATGACATTTTTGTCCTGATAAAAGATCAGGCAGAAAACCTAGCAATTTGGACAAATCTGATATAAAAATGCAAAACAATCTCCCCTTCCTATACATCAATATGTGTTTAGAATTAGCATTGTATGTCTATTAAAAAATCTGTGCAGTAGCGTAGATCTTACTATTTTAAATGTTAGTGCCACTTTTACCAGGTATTTGAAAACTACAATTGTCACACTGGATATTGGACTTTCCTCTGATTCTGAAAGTTTGTTATGGATTTCAGTTTTCCTTCATTCTGTAGCTTTTTTAAAGACCTCCTAGAGCCATAAGAACCTCTGTTAGACTGCTCCTTTGCAGATGTAAAAAGAAAAAGATAGAGTGGGCTTGATTCTTAATTCATTTCCACAGCATTTAAATAGGAATAATTTGCACAGCTGTGAATGTGAGAAGGACCAGGCCCTGCTTTTTAATTACTATTTCAATTATCCATCCAATTTGCTCATGTAATCAATCATTTGAGATTATGCTGGGGAGGCTTTTAGATGAAATTCACAATGAAGATCAGAGGAAGAGGCATGCACACAAAGTTGTGCCTTCGGATTGTGGTCTGCCAGCATTTAGAGTGCCATCTCCTGGACCTTTCTGATGCAGCATTCTCTCCAGGAAACCTGACAGAAGTGATGCAAGGGCTGATGAGAAACAGCATCTAAACATACTTCTGAGAGAGAAAACACATAACATCTAAGGAGAAAACCCTGCTTGCTTCACTACATGTCCACAAAAGCGTCCCCTGCACAGAAACCTCTGCTGTGTACCTGGTCCCAGATGTAGCATGCTGGTGGTGGGGAAGTGTGACCCAGTACTGCCTGTCTCTTCGTGATGTGATGGATGGCCTCACCGTGACATCTAGGCCAAAGCACTGGCTGCACAGGGGATTTGGATGGGTTGTCGGTTGGAGCAGGCACACTGTGTCTGCAGGAACACAGATACAGAGGAGGAGAAAGACAACAACTTGGATGGGAGCAAAATCTAATATTTGACTTCTGCTTTCATTAAAGCAGAGAACAAGTACCCAAAGTTAGGTCACGCTGTCAAGTCTGAAGATCAGCCTAGGTCTTTGTCCTGCTGTGACAAGGAGGCTGGTGCAGGGACAGTACAGTTTGTCTTTGGGAGTTGCATTCAAATGTTGACCCAGATAACCTGCTCCCACAGAGGTGCTGCAAGGATGGACATTTCAATGAAAGTGCCTTAGCTGCTTCAGGAAATATAAGGCTTCCCTCTGGAAGACATTAAATTTATTTCCCAGGGAATATCAATTCCACTTCAACACGTGTTTGGCTAACTCTTCTCTAGAAACCTCCAAGGAAGTGGCCAGCGCTCTTCTTCTTTCTTTCCACTCCCTCGCTTTCCCCCAAAACTAAGAATTCCAAGTCCCTTGTCTTTTCACTTATCTCCCTGGTACCTATTCTGTAGACACAATCTAATTCTTCATTATTCATGATGCGCACAGGTCAATACTTTAAATTACAGTCCATCTAAAGCTGAGTAGAAAGGACAACCTTACTTCTGCTATTTTACACACAACACTTCATTTTCATGTATTGCTAGCAAGGGAGCTTGGTACTTCTACAAGAACATTTGCCTACTATATTATTTTGTTCTGTGTGGTAACGCTAAAAGTCATGATAGGGTCCTACTTAAGACCTGGCTATCTTTTATTTTCTATTTGTGCATACACTCCTTCTTCCTTTGTATAAGGGTGTTGCTATTAGGAATGTAGGAGCAAAATACTGAAAGAAAGGCAACCCATCCCCTGGCATCAGCTTTGCCTCATATAGAGGAAACATCACTGCCATGCGCTTGCATCTGCCTTGAAGGCAGAGATTCTTCCATCCATCACCCCACCCTCCATGTTCTCACATAACATTCAGAGAATAACTCAACAAGAAATGAATGCCCCTCTGCTTTTGGTGTTGATTTCACTGCTTTCCAAATTATCTTTGCTCAGACTGTCCAAAGCAAATAGAGGCAAACCACACATTCTCTTTTAAAGGCCTGGAAGAGCCACACATTCAAAATTACAACAAATCTTGAGATAATTACCAAGTACATGACAAATTAGTTGTTAAATGACACATGCATTTGGGTTCTCCATCATGCTCTGCAGTGAAAATATGCTTGAACTGCTAATGCAGAGTAACACCTTCCCTTTAGTCTGTTTCCTAGAAATTAATGCAGCCAACTGATGAATCAGGTGCTACTAAGCATAGCAAGAGATAACATAGTTTATGCAATAACAAGAATTCCTAAAGAACATCAGAGTAGCCACACTGCTGTTATGTTATTATGGTAATTGACTGCTTTGCTTAACTATCAGATGTACCTTGCTCTTTCCTAGTTGATTCTAAAACAGTAACTGAGTCCTTATGAGCAGTTTTCAGGGATGATGGAAAACAAGTCTCTGAGCTTGCATGTCACTTCACTGACATGTAATTCAAATTTCTGAAATAGAAAGAGATGAAGCATTTACTTTCTTCCACTAATTATTTTCAGGTCAACTGGAAAACTGAATATTTGAACTGAGGTTTACAGGGAGGAATGGCACAGGGACAAAGCCCAGCATCTGCAATGCAGAAGAATACTTACTGTTGAACAAGTATTTTCTATACCTTTTGTGGTCCTTAAGGAGATGTTGTTGAGAAGTGGGTTAACCTAAATCTGAAGAAAGCACTCTTTTGAGATGTCTCCATGCAGAATTTGGTGCTCAGAAACATAAAGTTGTAACCCTTTGGTAACAATAACAGGAACCGCTATTATTTGTCCTAAACCTGAGGTAGTTAATCTTAGTTACAAACTGTTACAAGACAAAGCTGTACTTTGTCTGCACAAAGAACAACCACGGGATATTGTGGAGAGCCTGCTGCAAACCATTTTCATCCTACAGAAAAACCAAGTCTTTTGTCTGGAATGACAGAGTCTTTATGGGGAATTACTATGCTGTAGCAGCTCATTCTAAACTATATCCGGCAATTCTTGTAGAGGTATTGAACAACCTGAAAGGAAATGCAAAGACCTTGGAGAACAATGACAATGCAAGTTTAATATTAACATTTATCCAAAATGTAAGTTCTGTTGAAATAGCACAATGAGTGTCTTGCATAGTTTTCTAAAGAAATAATTACACAGAAAAAGCACAGAAAACAAAAATCTTCATACCAGCAAAGTTTTCAGAATGTCACTGTGACTCATATCATCTTCTACAGCATGAATGGAGGGCCGGCCACCCCCTGCAGACAGTGGAACAGAAAGACCTGCTGTTGTTCTTATCCCTTGTGGATAGAACAAAAAGTCATAGGTTTAATATTTAAAATTTTTATTGGACACTAGAAAAAAAGTTCTTATTAGGAGTTGATGTAGGGTCCTTAAGAACAGGTTATACATAAATTTACATCCTCACTTTTGTCCGCATAACTGTAACCAGATTTGATCCTGACCTATTGCATGGGATGATTTAGGTGACTACTCAGGGCCCATCAGTCCTCTAGTTTTGGAACATGAAAGGGTACTTGACTTCAGTTCAGCACAAAGGAACTGCTGAACTTCTTGACAATTGTTGCTGTGTTCACTGCTCATCCCCAGCTCTCTCCAGGGTATAATATTATGACAAGTGGTGGCGGTGTGAGGAAGTTAAATGCACCACCTTGTTTCACATGCTGTCTCATGACAGAAAGCATAAACCTGCCAGAGCTATGTGGCTCTGTGCTCCTGTGGTACTTGCTGTGCTACACTCCTCTTCCTTGTATTAGCTGTAATTCTGTCTCAGCAGGATTTCCATGGATTTGGGAAGGGGCAAGGCAGGCAACATTTAACATCGAGGAACCCTGCAGTGCAGCAATGGTGCCTAGAGAGGTGTCAGAAAGGTGCTGGAGCCTAACTGCATGCTGCTAGCAGGTAGTGGCAGAGGTCCACAGAGCTCTGGGCTTCTGCTTGAGCGTTCAGAAAACCATTTACAGTTTTTCACACATATACCCTTACACACATACACCCAATTGTTTGCCACCTGCAGTGCTATGCTACTGGCTGTTCATCTCCCTCAGCAGTGCAGCACACATCTGACACTCAACTAGTGCACCAACAGCTCCTCAAGGTGCTTGGTTTTCCTGTGCAAGTGAAAAGGCTCTGTGGACCTCTGCCACTGTCATCTTGGAAGAAATGCAGAGTGTTTTGTGTACTTCCAGTAGCCTTGCTAACCTGAAGAGTACAACCAGAGGAGTATATTCCTGTCTTATACAGGGAAGTACATGCTTTGCTTCTGTAAGCATTATTGGATATTATCAGTGTAGTTTCCTACACAGTAGGAAGATAACCATACATGTCTCAAAGTGCTTGAAACTATCACTCAGACAAAAAATAGTAAACAGCTACTTTTCTCTGCCGCCTCACTGGGAGTGAAGCAGTTTGCTGTTTGCTTTCTCAGCTTCACATCATCTTGTGTTTGGCAGAATACGTCAAATGCTTGCTGGACCAAATGGCCACAAGGTAATTTAAACAGAAGCTCAACAGGTACAATTGTTTTACGGTCCCGTAACACACTTGGTAAAAGCTGGAGCATTATGGAGTCTGTAAGACTACCTAGAAAGTGACAGATATTATCAGAAAACTGTACAGGATTTTGACTTTATCATTTCTATTGTTTAGAATCTACCTAAAATGAGCGTATTCATGCCCTCAAGCCACTGCATTTCATGGGACTGTGACATAAACCTTGACATAAACAAAGAAAGGTGTGATTGTTGGTTTATGCTGGTACTCACTCATACCTGCCATTTAATGGTAGTGCTGCCGAGCGGGGATCTGCTAGGCTTCTTACAGCATCCTGACTGGTAAAGAAACAGCTTTGACATTTTTGCTCTGATACTCCCACATATTCATGCAAAGGCTTTCTAGAGGACCTCATGTGTGTGTCTTGCTTCATGAAGCAAGCATCAATGAAAATGAAAGATCTGGTGTATGTGTATGATGTCCTCAGAAGTATTATAATGTCCTGCCATTGTATCCTCTGCCCTTAATGTGCATCATTTCGGAAGGACTTTCTTAGAGGCAGCAGGGCAGAGGAAGTTTGGCCATGTGCTGGTGTTGAATTCTTTGGTCTGCAGCACAACACAGCTGCACAGCACAACACAGAAAGTGTGTCAGTCTTCCAGGCACACAACTGCTTTCACTTTTTGCTTACACAGCTGATTTTTGCAGAAGGGCCAAACCCAACCATTTTCTTTTTCTTTTTTTAAATCTTGTGTGTAAGACAGTTACCCTTTAAACACAGTGGAAGATCTCTGTGGAGCTGCTACTGCAGGGCAGGATTGTACAACCCACAATAAAAAGACAGTCCCCCAATCACTGTGTGCTTGAAAACTTTGTGATCATCCAAACCCTTGCTAACTGGAGCTCCCAGGCTGCTGAGAAAAAAAAAAATATCCTAAAATATAAAAAAAAGGGAAACCCCAAACCTTTTTCACTGTGATTCCAAGACTATCTGATCTTTGCCTTGCAGTGTTTGTAGACTCAGCAGGCTCATGTTTATCTGAGTCATGAGAATCTGAAGCAAATTTTGTATTCAGGTAATTAAAGTTACGTTGTATAGCTGAACCAGGTATAGACCAAAAACTGCTTCAACACGGTAATGCTGAGAGAAAATTTCTCACCTATTCACCTGTTATAGCCCTTTTTAACAATGATGCCACGTATGAGCAGGGTGCAGAGAAGCACAAGTGACTGTATTATTTGTATACTTGTCTATATATAGAATTGATACACCTTTCTCTTAAAAATTTGTTTGAGGATAACAGCATACATTTGCTAAGAAACAAAAGAATCAATATCTCATGCAACAACCTTGTGCTGAATGCTCGGCTATAGCAAGGATCTGGTTCTAATAACAGAGTTAAATCACTTTAATATGAACAGAGCATACAAAATGCAGCTCAGGCTCAAGTTTTCACAAGGCTCTTCCTTGCTCTCGGTGTCACACACACACACAAAAACCAATCAGAAGAGGATTTTCAAAGCTTCCAAATGCATAAAGGGCAGCTGAAAAAGGGAGATATTTTCTAGAAGGAATACAGAGAGCACTTATATTTTAGCAACCTGCTATTGCCATCAGGGGAGGGGACAGCGGCTACAGAATGAACCTGGCTGCAGATGGACGCTATTACAGACAGTGCAAGGCTCTTTCTACAGGCCTTGCTCTGAGGACACCACTCCTGCTCTTCTCTGCTATCACTGATCACACAAGCCATCCTGCTGACCTCAACAGCGCTGCCAGCAGGAGCTGGAGATGTGAAGGAGGAGATATCATTGTCCTCCAGTGGCAGTGACATTCTATGTTTAAAAGAGTGATGAGGAGAAATGCAGGTCTTCAGTTCTTCAGGTCTTCAGTGACTTACAGTTCTGGCACCAGCACCCAAGGAAGCTGGTTTGGCCAAATGTCTCCTGAAACTGAAAGGAAATAAATGGAAGTATTCGAAAACTGTTCAGCTTTAAAAGCTCTGTTGGCATTTTTTACTGGCAGCGGCCACCTGGAACAGCACCGCTCATAAGCAGGCTGATACCAGTGTGACAGAGTAGGGCTGTGTTTAGACATGATGAGTCTTACTTCACTTCGCAAATCCAGTTCTATTTTTGTGTAAAAGCCAGACTGACCTGAGCCAGACAACTTACTGCAGATGCCATTCCGCAAGTGAGGGACATGGGGAATCCAGAGCTGTTGAGCCCAAATGCCACTTAGCGGATGGTCCCACTCATAAGGCAGTAATTGTGATGCAGATGGTGGATAGCCAAGTTCTTCCCTGTGGTATAATAACAAATGAGACCCCAGAAGAAGGTTTCAGGAAGAAGAATATCTACATCCTCAAGGTGAAGAGAGAGAGAGAATATATGGGGGATATTTTTCAGCCTGAAATTATGTCCTGGATATATAGATTCACAGGAACATAAGACTGAGAAAAGGAAAAGGAGACTGAAGGAGGATTTAGTACCTTGCACAGAGCCATAATTGCCTAATGCCCTTTCACAGAATTTAAGCAAAAATAGGTGTAAGTTACATTCCTTGTCTGCTAAGACTGTTGCCAAGGAGGTGGAAAATTTGAGGAAATACTTTTCAGTGTCTGTAGGGGACAGGAGAGAAGTTGCCTTTCTGGACTTGCAGTATAGTGAAAGAAAGAGAGTGGCCAGATTGGTGCTCGGTGCACACCAGCACCTACACACTTGGGACATACACTGCTGGCTTGGCTTTGCAAGGCCCTGAGCAAGTGCAGGATCTGATAGACCCTGCTTGCTCCTAGCAACAGATGGGGAAAAAACAGTGGTAAGAGAATGGCTTCTGTCCAGAAAAGGACCAAACATTGGTTGTGGCATTCAGCAGACCAGCACCAAAATAACTTCAGAGAAAATGAGAGCTATGATGAGCCAGCACACTGTGCCATTCTGGTTTTCACAGGGTTCTGAATTATTGGTGCTTTCTGTGGACAAGAAATTTCATTTATACCACTGCCAGTCTCCCCTTTCATATCCTTTACTCTGAGGGCTGTAATATATGGTGGAGCCCACACTGACATGTTGTTCCCCAGGCCATACATGCCTCCAGATACAGCTCTCGGCTGGTAGAGAGGAGTTCACCAGCCTCAGGCAGGGAAAGAGATCTGCTGCTGCCACACTGACACTAGCAGGAGGTTCAGCAGGTCTCAGAAGAGCCTCTGCAAACCAGATCTTTTTTCTAGGCTAGCACAGGCACATGTGGAAAAGAGGACACGGGGGTGAAAATTCTCACCTTGCTGAAACCAGCTGTATCCTGGACATTATCTTATCTGACCAGCGTGTCCTTCCCTGTCATTCTTTGACTGTTCAAGCAAACGACTTAAAGCAAATCCATTTGACCCTTTTCCGGAGACAAGTACCAGCTCATATAATTTCCTCAGATGCTAAAGTGGCCAGCTATTGCAAATGAAGTACAGTCAAGAAGGACTCCTTTCCCTCAGAAGACCTGTTAAAGGAGCTCTTCATCCCCAGTTCAAGTGTTCCAATTACGTCCCATTGCAAGTTCTGCACAGGCAATGTGTATGTACTGAAGTCAAAAAGGGGTCACGCCACCCTCTCACATCCTTCTCCCCACATTCATTGATAAGACTCTTCGCACACCCTCCTTGACTTCAGAGACACTGGGCAAAGATAGAGGAAACTACGAAGGGCTTGAGGCTCTCACCCTTGCAGTGGACACCAGCGTAGAGCTTGTATCCCATGTCAATCCCGACCAAGCAAGTAAGGGCTTATATTTTGGACACTGCCCAAGGAAGGTACTCACTGAACCACTGAGAAGATTCTGGCTCTGTTTTCGTTACTCCCTGCTTCTGGTGTTGCATCTACATCCACAGGATCCTCCTGAACCTTCTTTTCTCCAGGCTAAACATCCCACCTCTGACAGCCTTTCCTTGTCTTTGGGTGCTCCAGTGCTTCAGTCATTTTTTTGGTTCCTCAGAGAATTTGTAGCAGGGTGGGTGTTCGTCTCTTCTCCCAAGTAACAAGTGATAGGACAAGAAGAAATGGCCTCAAGTTGCACCAGAAGAGGTTTATATTGTATATTAGGAAAAGTTTCTTCTCCAAAAGGGTTGTCAAGCATTGGAAAAGGCTGCCCAAGGAAGTGGTGGAGTCATCATTCCTGGAGGTATTTAAAAGATGTGTAGATGTGGCACTCAGTGATGCAGTTTAGTGGTCAACTTGACAGTTAACAGTTGGACTCAATGATTTTAAAGGTCTTTTCCAACCTAAATGATTCTATGATTCTGTGTCCATGTCTCCCTTGTACTGGGTAGTCAAGCAATGAACACAGCACTCCAGATGCATCTCACCACATGAGCGGTGAGTAGAGAGGAACGATCAGCTCTCATGACCTGTTGACAGCACTATGCTTAATGGAGCCCTGGATGTCACCGGGCACCTTTCCTGCAAGGGCACATTGTTGTCGGACATGTGATGTCCACTTTTCAGTCAGCCAACCCCCTGTCTGTCCTAATGCATGTGGTTATTCCTTCCCAGGTGCAAGATCTTCCTCTTGTTGAGCTTTATGAGGTCAGCTCATTTCTCTGGTCTGTCAAGGTCCTTCTGAATGGCAGCACAGACCTCTGGTGTACCAGCCACTCCTCCGAGTTTCTGATGTTTCAACCACTCCTCCCACTTCTTGCAGACAGTGTATTCTGTACCATTCTTTTTATCATTCTCCAGGTCATTAATGAACATGTTAAACTGTACTGGCCTCAGTTTCAATCCCTGGGATCAGCCACCAGTGCATGGCTGGACCATGAGCCCTTTGAGACTGGTAGCTCAGCCAGTTTTCATTCCACTTCACTGACCCTTACCTAGTCCATATTTTATCAGTTTTTCAATTAAGTTAGTATGGGAGACAGTGCAGGAAGCTTTGTCAAGCTCAATAGAAACAACATCCCCTGCTTTTCCCTCATTAACAGTCTCCTTTTTAATCACAGAAGGCTATGAAGTGGGTGAAGTATGATTTCACCTTTATAAATCCATGTTGATCACTCTCAATCACTTTCCTGTCCCTCATATGTTTGGTAATTGTTTCCATGATTAGATGTTCCATCATCTTCCTTGCAATAAATATGAAGCCGTTTGACCTGTAGCTCAGTGATCCTCCTTCTTGCCCTTGAAGACAGGATTGACATTGTCTTTTTTCCAATCCTCAGGAACTTCGCCAGTCACTTTTGGAGATAATCAACAGTGACCTCACATAACATTGTCTGGATCCCTCAGCATCTGTGGGTGCATTTCATCAGGGACAAAGGACTTGTACATTCCAGTCTTTTACATATCCCCTAACCTGGTCTTCCTCCATTAAGGATGAATCATCTTTGTGCTACATATACCCACTGGTTTCAGGGACCTGGAATTGCTGAAGACCAGTCAAGACCAAGACAAAAAAGGTGTTCAGTATCTCAGACTTCCTCATGTCCATTAGGACTGTGTCCCCATTCTGGCTCACCAGTGTGTCCAAATCTTTCATAGTTATCACTTTGCTGCTGATGAACTTGTAAAATCTTTTCTCTTGCCTTTCATCCCCCTTGTCAGATTCAACTTCATGTGCGCTTTGACTTTCCTAACCTTGTTCCTACGTGCTCTCACAGTGTCCCAGATCACTTGCTCCTACTTCCACCTCCTGAGTGTTTCCTCTTTACAGTTAAGCTTTGCAGGTAGCTCTTTGTTCATTTATGTAGGTGTCCTGCCATCTTTGTTTGCTTTCCTGCTTGTCAGTTGGAGTCTTGAGTTTCTTGAGTTTGCAGGAGGTGATCCTTGAAAATTCAGCAGCTCTCCTGGACCCTTCTGCTCTTAAGGACAATATATTATGAGATTCTCTCAGGCAGTTCCCTGAACATGCCAAAGTCTGTTCTCCTGAAGTTCAGAGCTGTGATGCTCTGATTGGGTTTTTTGCCTTCTCCCAGGATCCTGGATTCAGTCAAGACTGCACAGCCCTCACATCCCCTACCATTCCTTCCTTGTTTATAAGAATCAAGTCCAGCAGTGTTCCTCTCCCCTTCAGATCTTCAGACAACCTGTCTCTGGAAGTTATCATCAATGCACTCCAGAAACCTCCTGAACCTGCTGGGTTGTCCCTCCAGCAGGTATCAGAGTGGTTCAAGTTCCCCATGGGGACCAGAACCTGTGGAGGTGAGCCTTCTTGCAGTTGTCTGAAGAAGGCCTTATCTCTCCTGATCTGGCTGGTAGCAGGCACCTACCACAATCTCAACTATGCTGATCTGCTCACTGATCCTGACTCATCAGTTCTTGGCTGGCTCCTGAGCCAACTTCAGACAAAGCTAAATGCATGCCAGCTGCTTTCTCACACACAGGGCAACTCCCTTTCTTCACCCTCCCTGCCTATCCTGTATAAAAAAAGCCTGTACTCACCTATGGCAGCATTCCACCTCATCTCCATGATTCCAACGAGATCATAGCCCTGCAACTGCATGCTGACTCATCGCTCCCGTTTGTTCCCCATGTGGATACCCAGAGATGCATCCAGCTGTGCTGATTTCTCAGAAGAGCTGTGAGAACTTTCCCCATCATGCTGCTTGGTAACATTTCTTTACCTGTATGCATATACTTGGGGTGACCCCACTTCCATCTTGTTTTGCTGATCATAAGTTCTCTCCTGTCCACATCACCCTGGACCATTTTCTGGCCAGTGTAGTCTACCACTTCCTCATTTAGTTGGGAAGTCATTGTTTCCTTTGCTTGTTGTTTAAACCTCTCCTCACCAGGTTGGATAGCCTGTTGGCAAAGATACTTCTGCCCCACTTAGTCAGGCAGATCCCACCTCCTCCAAAACACCAGCTTCACAAGTAGTTTTGACCTACAGGATCCACCTAATCCTCCTCAAGCCCTTCCTTCTCACTGGAAGGACAGAGGAGGCACTGCCTTGGCCTCTATGCCCTTGACCATCACCTCCAGAGCCATGTAGTCATGCTTGAGTTTGGCAGTCATACTGTCAGGTCTCCCCCGGCAGTGTGATTATGCTGCATTCATCACTGGTATAAGAACTCCTTACGCCTCAAGACGAAAGTAGATATAGTTGTGGAGCAAGGATAAGACAAATTTGATATTTTGGAAAAGGGATTTGTTTTGTAGCATTGATAGTTAAAGTAATATATTTTTTATTAGTAAATCAGCACAACTGTGATATAACTTGCTGGCAGAATCAGGATTAGACAACAGATGTTCATCTTAACTGACGCTCTTTTTTAAGCAGTACCATTCAGGCTCACACATGCCTAACATGTTTAGGCCTTGTGTGTATGCTCCCCAAGGACATACATTGACCTGTCTTTTTTCCAAATGGATTCCTCTTTTAACCTTCAAACCCAGATCTAAACAGCTGTGTCATACATTCACCTCCTTCCTTCTCACTAGTGAAATCCTTCCTGAAGGTGCCACATCATCAGGAGTGGATCCTCTGTCCACCCCTTCTGCTCGGTCCAAGAGACAAGCTGGTGAATAAGGAGCCCATCAAGCCATTCAAGTCTTCCTGCCAGCAATACCGGCGTTCCTAGAAAGGGACTAAAGCTCCCAAAGTGAACCAAATCCAGGATTGACATGAAAACTCTGAACAGACTTCTCCGTGTTAAGCAATTTTGTTTTGATTCATTTTGTTTTGCTTTAACACAGCTTGCTTTGAAAGCAAGAAAAATGTGAGGTTACTAGGTAGTTAGTTTCGTGTTGTACCTGTTGTGTCTCACTGTGCTGAGGATCTTCTTGGAGTAGGGTGTGACCTTCATCAGCTGGGGTGAGCAGAAAATTCTCCTTCTGAGCTGGTATCTCAACCAACTGAGCCCCTGCCATACCTGAGCACATTCTCCACACAGGGTTGTTAAATACCAAATGGGAAAAAAACTAGATATTTCTAGTGTAATTCATTTGGAGCAAGAGAAAGGAAATGAACCAGAGGCCTCTAAAGCCTTCAGCTGAGGACAAAAGACTCCCCATTGTAAGTTGCCAAAACAGTGTTTATCTGCACTTGAACTCTGCAACTCAAAATGGCACTGCAGGCAGGAATATTAAAAAACAGAAGTACAAATAACTCTCAATCAGCTGAGAAGCCGCCTTCCTACATTGCATTTATCATTCTCACAGCAGCTCCTTTATTTTTTTCCCAAGGAGAACAGAGCTTCACTTACAGGGGACTCCCCCTCAAAGATTAAACAACAAAAGACACTACACCCACTTGATTAGTAACCTATATACAAACTGATGAAGAAATTCCTAGCTCATCTGGCTTGCATTTTGTCATTGGTTATTTAGTACGATAGAGAGGCAGTGTCTCAGCTATCAAAGGGTTTTCACTAGTGATGCCTGACTCCTGTATCTTCAGGACTGCAGTTTTGGGAGAGTCAAGGCATTTGCTGGTGACAAGGAAAGGTTTTTTTTCTTCCCTTCTGTGACTTATTCAATGGGGTCAAAAAACATGCTGTAGTCTGGAGAGAGTCACTGTCACCTGGACCGGAGATCAGCATTATAATTGCCTGTCAGTACTATGATAACTATCTGATTTTAATACCTATTAACTAAAATGTCCTCCACTGTAAAGTTGAAGTGTTTTGCTATGCTGCAACCAGTGCTGATAATGGCTTACTCTTTCACGGTACAGCTCATTTGCTATGCACTTTCTGCAGTACCACCTAAGGGCTGCTTACATTTAGTTGGTCCAGAGAAAGTGGCAAGAGAGGATAAGGACCTGAGCAGCTGAACTGAAATGTACACTGTGAGGCAGGGACAAACCAGAAAGTAAGCTGTAGCAAATTCACATCTCCTGGCCATTTGCTTTTCCCTAATGCTACAGAACTGATGTCTGTAGTCAGATGCAGTAGGACTGTGCAGCCACATGGCAGAAACCCACAGCTCTATGTACAAAAGCCCACAGACAGAAATCTATACAAGCCATAGCCAGCCCTGCCTCAATGCAGCAGGTGCAGTTAAGAGTGTGTATTGAAATGAAGAGCTCTGCCCCCTCTGATCTCACCTGCACCTGGAATGTGCAGAGCCAACCACCTGACAACTGCAGCCAGTGAGCAGAAGGGGGCACCATTGATGGATGCTGTATCATCACCTGATTATTGATCATTATCAAAACCAACACATCCCTGCTTTACCCTTCACTTCCTTCCATTCTATTTTTTATCTATAACCCTGGAATCTCTGTGTGATGTGGCTGTGGAGAACTGGGCCCAAATCAAAGACCTCAAAGAAAGTGGAGGGATATTGAAAGAGAGTGAGGTCTAATCTCAAGCAAAATGTTGCTTCCCAGGGACAGCGGGCAGGAGCAGGATGCATGGATGCAGCTCACATCCACAGGTGGGCAGCCGCTGAGTTGAAGATCAATAATAGAGCTAAAGGCACAGCTCAGACCAGCATTGTGATGGGCTTTAAAAAAGAGCAGGTTCATCGTAGGTGTAATCTAGGTTGGATGTCCAGGAAGCAATGGAGTTGCAGTGAGCCTGTCTTACAAAAAGTTAAGCGTCATACAGGTTTTTGTACTGGAAACACGGCTAAGGGCTCACTGAGGCGGACAAAATGCAAATCCATTGCTTTCAGTGAGATCTCAAATCTGAGTCCTATGTGCCTGAGACAGTGAGGCTTTTTCCCAGTGAAGTAACTGGGTGAAGTAACTAAGATGATCATAGTAGGGGACAGACACTGTTTCTGCAGAGGAACTTGCCAGATCTTTCAGGCTCTTCGTGGTTTTCTGACATACTCTCAGAGGAGTTGGAATGGTTCTGTTCTAATGCCATTGATGTATGTCTTGCTGATGGGCCCTCAAGGACAATCCTTGTGACAGCTTCAGTCAAAAGTCCATGCCTCACCATAGAGGCTTGGGAGTAGACCCCAGCAGTTTAGTGTGGGTGAAAAAGGCAGGAGGTTGCCAGACTAGGAGCAATGGAGAAGCAACCAGCTCAAATGACAGCAGTGAAGGAAGGGAGGGAGATGAACAGAGCCTGCTACAAGCAATTCACTCTACTCCTTAATTCTGTGTTAGATGCAGAGGGGGACAGGCAGAGATGCTGAGCAGGTGCAGTGATCAGACAGGTCAGTACAGATAGCTTCAAGCTGGCTGTGTAAGACAAGCTTGCACTCATTCCACACCTGCTACAACTTTGAAAGAAATTTGGGATATTGCCACAGTGGGCAGCATAAGTGGGGAGGAGGGATCAGCCAGAGCAGAACAAGTCCAACACCACAAGCAGAAAGCAACAGGCTCACAGGAAGCAGTATGTTTCCTCAGCCCACAAAGTTCATCTTATCAGGAGCCTGGGTCTGGGACAGTGGCATAACTCAGTTTCCTGGGAAACCTCTCCTAAAGACAATCTGCATGAGATGATATCTGTCTTGGGATTTACACACTTTTTATGAATCCACTGATGGTCAGTCTGATTTTTACAGGTAGGACACTGTTACAGTCCCCTCTACAAATCCGACAGAATAAAAGCATCAGTGTCAAAGTGAAAAGCTGGGACTGAAGTAGAGTCCACATCTGATTTATACTCTAGAGGCTGCTCCACTGGGGACAGGATGTCTGGACTGGTGTCATCTTGCTCCATGTCTTCTCTCAGAGAACATTCTGAGCCAGAATGAGGTCACGGCTTTTGCGTCATCAGCCATGATGATGAGAAATTGTTAGTGCAGTTAAGTGGTAATGAAGAACCTTTGGGATGTGTTTAATGTAAAGGTAAGCTCGTTCTCACTCCTGTTTTATTTGATTGAGTTTTCCTTCTTATGGCAAGGCACTGCTGTTTCCTGTGCTACAGAAAAAAATAAAATCAGACAATCAATTTAAAAATAGAAACTGTTGTCCTACTCTTTTAGGGGAACTTTGCCCAGAATGTACTATTTTAGTATTGATTTTTTAATATATTTATAGATTAGGATATATGATTTTGAAGCTTTTTATTTTTGTCTCATATATTCAGCATTAAGGGTAGAGATGAATCATGCTACCCACTGGTAATTCTTTGTCTTCAATCACAGAAGCATTGAGTACCTGTGACAGTTACTACTTTCTTGTAGAATCAGAACTTAGCACCTGCTAAATGTACAAAGTGCTGAGAATTTGCCTTTTATGACCCAGCACAAAGCAAAAACCTCTCACAATTCCTGTGTTCCTTTAGGGGAAGCCAAATTAAATTCTGAAGCATATTTGGATACAACTGAGAACCATACAGCTTATCAGACCCTTTAGAAAGGAAAATCAGAATATAAACAGCAATGAACCGAGTTTCACAACAGACTACAAAGAAACACAAATATCTGATGCTTGACAGAAGCATGAAAGAATCACCGCTGCATTTTCAAATAATCAGTTTGTCAGGGCAGAAAAGGCAGTGTCTGGAATTGGTCCCATACCTCTAGTCTTCCCCAAGGGTCAAGATCACCTCTGGGCTCAGGGAATTAATTTGGATCAGATCACTTAGCAGAGCGTCAGGGGAAGACCTGCAGAACATGCCATTTTCCTGACACAGGCCACAGCCCTTGCTTCTCCAGTAAGGGGGCGGCAGGGTAGGGGATGGCTATTCTTTGCCACAGCACCCTTGTCCTGGACAGTGAATTGTCTCCTGACATTTGTGCTTGAATAGTGTGAAGTCCCATCACAGTGAAGCACCCAGCCAGTTTTGAAAACAGATGTCTTAAGGGGAAAGTCTTTCCTGAAATATTTTTTAATATTTAGCTGAATTTGTCTTTACTTTCTCTCTCCCTGGTCTGTTTTTGTTTTTCACTGAAAGCATCTTTTAACATTAGAATCAATGTAAGCCATCAGCTACAAACCCTGCCAACAAACCTTCATGCAGTGAGCATCATACCTTGTGCAACAAAACGATGTACAACAGGCTGGCTGCCTGATTGTCTGGTTGCTATTACAAGCCTCTCCACAAACAGATCTTCCTGGAGAACAACCCATTTCATCCAGTCATCCCAGTCCAGTCTGGAAAGAATTGTCAAAGGAAATAAGCAGCAGAAAAAAGCAGGAACCAGAGCTGTGGATACCCAGCATGACAGTGCACTGAGTGCAGACTGCAGCCATACCACATCACCAAGACAAGCCCCAAGACTGCCTGTGCAGTGACATAGCCAAGACAACCCAAGACAACATATCCATAGGATAAATCCTGTATCAGTCCACCACATCCCCATAGAGGATTCTGCTCTTCATGGACTAATGGGACATCATTCATCTGCTCATTTGGTACAGCATCTACATGAGTGGTGTCCATAAATCACCTTTGTTGTCCTGTCCACTGCCTAGGGATCCTAATAATACACTTGAAATGTTTTGAGTACATTTAACAAGCAAATTGAACTTAATTAGGATTATTTAACACTAAAAAATTTAAACCAGCTGAAGTCTTTAGCTCAAGACTTTTATGTAGCTCTGAAAGGCAATACACAGCTGAGACCATGTTACCTCATTGGAATGGACTACCCTTGTGGTTATCATAAAAGCGGGAACTCAGTGATATGCCTCGTCTGTGAACTGAATCAGAAAGGCCCTGGTTTGAACCAAAGGGGAAGAAGTGAGGAGCCAGCTTCCCTGCTTTACATGACCCAAAGCTGCTTGAGCTGCCATCACTGCAAATGAGGCCCAAGAGAACTCCTTGAGGAGCAATCATCTCAGACCATCCATGCCTGTCAGACAGCTTCTGCTGTCCACTGAGTGGACTAATGAGGGCACCTTGGCAACAACAGAGCTTTGTGCTATTTAACAAGAAATTGTAGAAAGGTGTCAGTAAGGGGGAAATTGTTTACTTGTCTTGTTCAGGACTGTGAAAAGCCCAGATATGAGGATGCAGTGAGTGACCCCAGGGCCCAGACTGCGCAATCTTAATGATCCAGTCCGTCCAGGTCAGGAAGAGACATGGGATTTTGCAAAGAGGGACTCCAACTGGAATTTGTATGTCAGTAAAATGAACCTAGCCTTTTCAAGTGAATGCCAGCTTGCCGTGGACAAGCAGTGACTTGGCTGAATTGTTTCTTGGATCATGCAGGCCCTCTGGAAAGGCAGTGAGTGCACAGCAGCAGGGGTACTGATGCCCAAAGGGTAGGACAACCACAGTTCTGGTCCTACAGACAAGATCTCAACTAGTGAGTGCTGCCCTGAGGACCTAAAAAGGTGAGTTCAGTCTTGCTGTGGGAGATGATTGGTAGGGTACCCTAGGCAGCAGTCATGGCCACCTTCCCCAGATCAGACAAGATGGGGATGCAAGGCTAAGCCCTTCTGGCCAGGCAAAGTCAATCCAGGAATCCAAGCAGGTCTTTCTGGTGCTCCTGATATCTGTGGTTTTACCCTGTACTTCTATTTTATTTACCATAACTCTATCACTTCTTCTCCCTGTTAAGGTGGGTGTCTTATAGCCCTCAATCTTAAAATTTCTTGCAGAAGGCAATCCTGCTCCTCCTTCTTCCTGTGTCTGTCATGTTTGCCACCTTAATTACCTTTTTATGGCTTCAGCAAGATGAAGTCACAAGGCCCCAGTGAAGGCTTCAAGATGAAGATGAGATTATGGGGTTTGTGTCTGAATTTTCAGATTATTTATTATTCTGTTCCTGACATGCCTGACACAAATCATTCTTTTTTTTTTTTTTGGCCTGTTTCTGCAAAATGGACTGTCCACAGTGAAAACTATTTTCTTTTTCCTTCTCTCCTTGGGCAGGAGCAGTGGTTATGACTAACTCAGAACCCATCAGTATGTTCAGGTAGCTTCAATTGTTCCTTTCATTGTGCACTGACAATTTGCAATGCACTTCCTTAAATTGAATATCAACTACCATTGGATTGCCCAATAATTATGGGCTTTCTGCTGCTTCTCATAATGCTCTCCGTGTCTCTCCTACCTAAATCATTCTATAACATCAGGAAATTTGCCACATGACTAGTTGTCCCCCCCTGCCCTTTTCTAGGTCATTACTAACCATGCTAAAGCACAGCTAGTGCTTCCCCTTAGGGGACCTTGCTATCAACTGTTTGCTGTGCTGAAAACTGGCTGGTCTTATCTGCTCTTTGTTTCCTACCTTTTAATCTATGACTAGACCCCTGCACCTCACCTCCACTCATCTAATAGCCCTGATCAAAACCTTCTGAAATCTTGAGTAAACATCAGTGTTGCTTCTCCATTCCTTCATGGTGTGTTACCTACTCCAAAAGACCAGCCCCTTCCTTCCCAGTTGTCCCATGCACTTCTAGATGCTTTCTAATTCTGCCCTTAGTGTTTTCATTTCCCTACTTCCTGGTATAAAATGCAGACCACACGGTTCAATGCCGGGCATCCTTTTTAACAAGCATGTGCACTGTTCGTCACCACTGTGTTTTGAGACAGAAAAGACCACGCTTTTATTAATAGCTTGATGTCAGAAGATGTAGCATGTGAATGTATGACTGTAAAACGTGAAAAAGTTAACAAGTAGAGGGGCCCCCTATGTCTAATAATTTAATTACCCCAAATAGTTCTGCAGCCTTAAATGTCCAGGAACTTCCAAGACTTGATTTATATCAGAATTTGTCAAGCATTCAAAAAATGAGTCCAGTGATATTTCCACATTTAAAAGCCTTAAATCTGAATTGTCGGGCCTTGTGGCGCTCTTTAGTAGTACTCAGGTAAGAGGTAGGGCAAGGGTAAGTGGTTTTTTGGAAGCGATTTTTAGTTCTGGGGAAGGGGCAGGTGGTGTTTCAGGGAGAAGAGGGTCTGCCATCCCAGCTCACAACACAGGGAGATGGTGGCAGGGCTGGGCGTGTAGAGGACTGGGCAGACCCAAAGTCCTGAAGGTGTAGGGCTGTGCAAGGGGCCCAAGAGTCCTCCCTTCTGTGCTGCCAGCGGGCTGCTGACTTCCCACAGGGCAAGCAGCTTTCTCTCTCTGCTTCAGTTCCCCAGATGGAAAGCAAAGATCATATTTTTTTCTTGCCTGCTTGGATTGTACAATTCTGATCTCTTTCAACAACTTCTGGTACTGCTACAGTTACAGGTGGGCTACAGACAGCTACCTTTTTTTTTCAGGTATATATAACTCCTGCCTCAGTAGTGTCATTTTAGCAATTTATTATATGGAATATCCTGAGTTTTTTGAGGCTGTATAGTTCATGGTTACTAGCTATATCTGTAAGAGCAAAATAAACTCAGAATACTTATTTTCCAATAATTTTTGCCTTTAAGGCCAAGGCAAAAATATCATTTAGCATCCCTGCAATTTGATTGACCATTTCATACAGACACAGACTGTCTTGCAAACTTCATATTTCTGATATACTTCAGATAATTTATTATTGCCCTTGGTATCCTTGGCTACTTACTCTTCAAATTTCCTTTTATCCTGCTTCCACTCTGGCAGGTAAGATATAAGAAGAAGATTAGTTTCCACACCATTAGCATTACAAGAGCTAGATTTCCATTTCTTCAGCAATATTTTTGCCATGAATATATTCCCACTCTTTGCCATTTAACCAGAGTGCTTTCTGTTTCCTCTTTTCCCTTCTGAGTGATGCATCCTTGTGACTCTCTGTGTTAACCAAAGGCTGTTACTGCTACAGATGTGTGCTGTAGCCTAATGTGTGCTTATCAATGCAGGTTATATATAATATTCAAAAATATGTTACATGCAAAATCCATTTCTCCATTCTCAAAAACTGTTTCAGCATACTGTGGAAAAAAGTGCTGCATTGTATATTTGGTATGAAATTTCTGATATGCTAAATTTCCTGAAACATTCATCGCTGTGCAGACAAGTGCTTTTAAATACCTTTCCCCTTGAGAAACCTCGACTACCCAGGATCCCAAACAAAATACTTATGCATCAGGCTATATGCTGGGCAGAATTTTCTCGTCACATAATGATGAGCCCCACATCTAGGCATGCTTCCAGGACTAGTCACGCAGCTCCTGCTGGAGTAAAGTAAAGGATATAAGGAAAGGTGCCTTGCTACCTATGCATGAACAGTAATGCTGGGACATATGAGCAGAGCAGAAGGGCTGAAGCAGTTTGATAGCATGACTGCATTTGTCAATCATCAGGCTAGAAGTTCCTGCAGATTCAGTGTCCAGTCTGAATTCTCCCATGCCCAAGTCATATCTTTTCCTATAGAGATTTTTATGTAGGCAGAGTATATAGGGGCAAGGAAACAAACCAAGGTCCTACAATGTCACCAGCAGCAGACAGATTAAATGAAAGGCCTAGCTACAATTTACAGGACTAGCAGGGTCAGTAGGTATAGTTTCCAGCATTGCTCCTGGGAACGGCTCCTCAAACTAACTCACCTTGCCTTTCTCCCTATAAAGTCTTCAACAAACTTGGGGCTGTTAAGGCATCATCAAACACAGCAACCTAGCAGAGAAAGAAATAGGAGGGACCAGGGACTTCTCTTGTTTCTGGCTTGCATGAACTATGTTCATCTCAGCTATAGTTCAGTCCAATCTGAGGCACTTGCAGAAAACATAGGCGTAGATTTCGTGATTTTATCAGGACCATTTGTTTAGGTTCCAATTTATAGGCTTTCGTAGGACCTACAGAAACATGGCCTTCAAATAAAAAAACCTAGTTACTTTCTAATCTTAACAAAGTAGATCTCCCAGTAATCTGCTTCCTTGATGGGTATGGCATCAAACATCACCATTTAGATTTTTACTGTAGTTCATTATCACCCTCTTAATATCCTTCAGAGAGCTATGTTCCACTGAAATGAGATTCAAAAAAATTACAAGTGACTCTTTTTGATCTCAAAAAATAGAGGGAGGAGTTTAAAACAACTTCATTTTCATGGTGCTCAAAGACTAAGATTCTGAGAATTTTGGTCTGGTTTTCAAGACCAGTCTGCATCATAAATGCTAAGTTTGTGGTAGACTCCCCAGCCTCCTTCAAAGGATCTGGCCAGTGCCAGTGGTCTGCACCCTGTGCCTCACTTAGTCTTGCAGTGCTAAAATGCAACTGGGTTTCAGGTAAGCGTTTTTCCTTCATTTTCCTATAGTTCCTATGGAAACCAAACCCACAGCCCTTCCTGAGTGAATGCAGAAACTGCAGCAAGGTTCCTAAGTGGAAATATACCCGTTTTCTGTATTGGTCAATTGGCCAATCATTCACCTCACTTACATTACAATAGCTTCAAGATAGTGCCAAGTGCTTTGTGAGACCCTGCCCCCAATTCCAGTGATGTTGTCTCTGCTTTATCAGGCTGCGTTCTCCAAGCAATAGTTTGTCACACCTGCCAAATTTTGCTTGAGAAACTAATTTATGTACATGGGAATGTTTAACTCAGTTCTGCAGTTCAGCAGCACATGGTGATAGAGATCTGGCACAAAATACCTATAGTTCCTACATGCATTAATTTATTCATAGCAATATACAAAGATGGAATTTTTTGTAAGAATAAAAAAGTCATTCCTAAGTATTTAGTCATTGCTGAATATTTATAACTGATGAAAAAATCTTCATTAAAAAGGTAGATTGCAACCTTTAATAATGACAGGCTAGCGATGTTAGAAATCTCTAATCACAAGCAGAGATTTTCTCTGAAATGCTACTTGCACAGCATGCCTGACAAAGGCAATGGACTGCAGGAAGGGAATGGTGCCTGGGGCACTCTGTTCCTCATAGGGCTTTGGGAACAGCCTTGTCATATCGCTCTGCACCCACACATGACTGCATCCCTCACACCCACCTCCCATGTGTATGGCTTCGAACTCAGCTGTAGCAGAACATCTTTGCTGTTGAGACAGATCGAGTAAAATGTACCTAGTACACTCTGAATATGAGTTGCCCAGTGTAGCTTTTCATGAAAAGAGTATTCAAGGGAGAGCGGGAAGGATGTTGTAAAAGTCAGCTTGTTTGTCAGGCTCCAGCCAGCACAGGCAGCAAAAGGCTTCCTGCTCCCTGCTATTTAGCAACCACACTCAGGCAGCAACTGATCCAGCAGCTGTTTGAAGTTGCTGAAAAGGCTCCTGCTGACTCATGCCTGAGTAAAGACTGGTGGAAAATGGTCAGCTGCAAGGGATCCTGCCCCTCAAACAAACGGGTTTTCTGCATGGAGAATGGGAGAAATAAGTAAGTCAAGCCCTTTTCTTCGCAAGGAGTACTTTTGGTCAACACAGTTGCAGTTAGCTGGAGGTGAACTGGAGTATGAAGGGGACTGTAGCTTCAACACATGAAAAATATCTTCATCGCTGTTCTGTAAGAAAACAGAGAGTCTATAGGTTGAATGAACCAGAGAAAAGAAACATTTTAGTGCAACAAGGCCTGCAGCTGGTGACAATATCCTTCCTATAAACACCAAGAGTGGCAAAGAAGTGAAGAGATCATTTTCCTATTTCTAGCAACAGGCCAGTCTACCAAAGAGTATCCTGGTTGTTTTGTGGGGAGTAGAGCAGTTGAAAAGCTGACAGCATCCCCAGAATGAGATAGGGAAAGTGAGAGAGGAAAAAGCCTTCTCAAAGCCTAAGGAAGGCAGACTTTTCTGCACAGGCTTTGCTTTGTAACATGCTGCTGAGGTAAGTGCCATTTACCAGGGCAGATGCTCTTTAGAGCAGAAAGCAGGACAGTGAAACACAGAGCCTCAGAGAACATGGGAGCACTCTACAAACTACACTGCATGGGCCTAACAACACTGGAGGGACAGAGACAAAATCTCTGCTCATAAATTGCTGAGGTACATTCTGGAGATGAATTTAGAAATATAAAGTGATGGACCCAGTCACAAAACATCTACCTGAAGACACAATACATCTCCCATTTGTCTGTTAGTCCCCAAAGTGAGGTGAGGCTGGGACCTGTCTGCTAAGTTGTTCCCAAAAGACATGTGAGATACTGACCACTGCTTATAGCCTTCATGTGGGTACTGAGACCATGCCTTCTGAAATGTTCAAGCAGTGAACACAAATATGTAGTTCACTTGACGTAAACGGCATCCAGCAACAAAGGCAGAATAAAATCTCATGTTTTCTCACTCAGCAATGAGGTTTCCAGGGAATATGAACTCCTGTGAGGAGCTCATGACACTTCCATGCCAAAAGGCTGTCCTGGTGATTTCAACTAACCTTCCATGTCACAGCAATCAGGGAGCCTTATTGCTGTTCATGTCACCTGGACAACTTCAGATGACAGTAACCGCCTGAGACAGACCTGTAAGCCAAAAAACCTGTGTTTCCTGTCTGTATCTGTTGTGCAGCCTCTGCTAAGATAACAGAACCTCAGGTGAAGCTGGAGGTAAGACTAGAAGCCATCCTGCTGAACTACTGTTGAGACCATGTAATCCCATTGTCAGATTCAATTCACCTTTCTGAAAGGGGGAAGAGTGTCTTTGCTTATGAGCTGGAGGGGTTCATTGACAGAGCTTTAAACTAGGCTCTAAGGGGAAGGGGGATAATATCAGTGCTTGCCTGTGACAAGCTGTGGGACGACATGCCAAGGTTAGAGGGACTGGGTGCTAGTGAAAGCCCTCAATCTGTTGCTCTGAGATGTGCTGGCTACTCTGCAGCATACCTGAGATCTTACAGAGGTGAGTCAGGGTAACCTGAGGTAACAGGAGCCAATAGGGAAACACCAATTAAATACCCCAAAGGAATTAAGGGATGTTCCTCTAAGAAGGTGACACAGCCGACAGCCCAGCTGAAGTGCCTCCACACCAACACACGCAGCATGGACAACAAACAGGAGTTGGAAGTCACTGTGCTACTAGGAAGTTATAACCTAGTTGCTGTTACTGAAATTTGGGACAAATGCCATGACTGCAGTGCGGCTATTGATGGCTACAGGCTGTTCAGAAGGGACAGGAAAGGAAGGAGGGGTGAAGCCATTGTCCCCTACATCAATAAATGGATGGAGTGAGAAGAGCTGCCCCTGAAGAAAAGCCACAAGCAGGTTGAAAGCTTGTGGATAAGAATTAGAGACCAACGCAATAAAGGAAACATTGTGGTTGGTGTCTACGACAGGCCCCCCAGCCAAGAGGAGCCTATTGATGAAGACTTCTTATTTCATCTACAGAAGGCATCACGCTCGAAGGCTCTCGTCCTGCTGGGGGACTTCAGCCACCCTGACATCTGCTGGAAAGTAGCACAGCAAGCTGTCAACAATCCAGGAGACTCCTGGAGTGCATAAAGGATAACTTCTTAAGCCAGATAATAGACAGCCCTACCAGAGGGGATGAAATACTCAATCTGTTGGTCATCGATGCAAGTGGTCTCATCCGTGATGGCAAGATTGGAGGCAGCCTGGGCAGCAGTGTTCATGCAGTAGTGCAGTTCACAGTCCTGAGGAATATGGGTCAGACAAAGAGTAAAATGAGGACCCTGAATGTTAGGAATGCAAACTTCAAGCTCCTCAAGGAGTTAGTCAGTAGGAACCCCTGGGAAACTGTGCTCAGGAACAAGGGAGCAGAACAGAGCTGGCAGACCTTTAAGGATACTTTCCACACAGCACAAGAGCTTTCAGTCCCCACACGTAAGAAATCAGGAAAGGAAGGCATGGAATCAGGAAAGAGACTGGCATGGCTGAGTCGAGACCTGCTGGTAAACTAAAGCGCAAGAAGGAAATGTACAGGCAGTGAAAGCAGGAGCAGGTATTTTATGAAGAGTATGGGGACGCTGCCCAGTTGTGTAGGGATGGGGACAGGAAGGCCAAGGCACATCTGGTGCTGAACTTAGCAAGGGATGCAAAAATAATTAGAAGGGCTTCTACGGGTATGTCAGCCAGAAAAAGAGGATCAAACAAAGCATACTCCCTGCAGTGAGCAAGACTAGAAAAATGGTAACAACAAACGAGGAGAAGGCTGAGATACACAACAACTTTTTTTTGCCTCAGTCTTCACTGGAAACTTCTCTCCCCAGACCTATTGAGTGGATGGACCACAAGTGAGGACTGGGGGACCTAGTCACTTGCACTGTAAGAGATCAGGTTTGTGACCACCTGAGGAACCTGAACATACAGAAGTCTATGGGACCTGATGAGATGCATCCAGGAATCCTCAGGGAATTGGCTGATGTACTTGCGAAGCCACTCTCCATGACAGGAGAAGTCCCAGGCTGCGAAGTCCCTAGTGACTGGCAAAAGGGAAACATTGCACTCTTATAAAGGGTAGAAAGGAGGACTCTGGGAACTACCAACCTGTAGCCTCATTTCTGTGCCTGGCAAGATCATGGTGCCTCCTAGAAGCTATGATAGGACACATGGAGGAGAGGGAGGTGATTAAAGACAGCCAGCATGGCTTTACCAAGGGCAAGTCCTGCCTGACAAACCCGGTGGCCTTCTATAATGGAGTGACTACATCAGTGGACAAGGGAAGAGCTAAGGATGTCATCTGTCTGGACTTCTGTAAGGCCTTTGATACAATTGCCCACAACATCCTTCTCTCTAAATGGGAGAGACAGGCATTTGATGGGTGGACCATTCAGTGGATGAGGAATTGGTTGGGTGGCTTCATCCAAAGGGCAGTGATTAACAGCTCAGTGTCCAGATGGAGATCAATGATAAGCAGTGTCCCTCAGGGGTCTGTACTGGGACCAGTACAGTTAAATATGTTCATGAATTACGTAGATAGTGGGATTGAGTGCACCTTCAGCAACTTTGCTTACGACACCAATCTGAGTAGATGGGATGTCATTCAGAAGGACCTGGACAAGCTCCTGAAGTGAGCCCATGTGAACATCATGAGGTTCAATAAGGTCAAGTGCAGGGTCCTGCACCTGGGTTGGGGCAATCCCCAGTATCAATACAGGCTGGGGGATGAAGGGATTGAAAGCAGCCCTGCCGAGGACGACTTGGTAATACTGGTGGATGAGAAGATGGACATGAGCTGGCAATGTGCACTTGCAACCCAGAAGGCCAACTGAATCTTGGGCTGCATCAAAAGAAGTGTGGCTAGCAGGTTGAGGGAGGTGATTCTGCCCCTCTACTCCACTCTGGTGAGACCCCACCTGGAGTACTGTGTCCAGCTCTGGAGCCCTAAGCACAGAAAAGACATAGACCTGTTGGAGCAGGTCCAGAGGAGAGCCACTAAAATGAACAGAAAGATGGAAGGAAGACATATCCTGTGAAGAAAGGCTGAGATGGTTGGGGTTGTTCAGACTGGCAAAGAGAAGGCTTTGGGGAGATCTTATTGCAGTATTTCAGTACTTCAACAGGGCTTATATGAAAAATTGGACTCCCAGGTCCCTCAATGCAGAGATGTTTTCCAGCAGGTCAACCCCTAACCTGTACTGCTGCATGGATTATTTCTCCCTAGGTACCGACCTTACACTTGCCTTTGTTGAACTTCACCAGGTTACTCTCCTCCCAAGTCTCTAGACCATCCAGGGCTTGCTGTATGGCAGCACAGACTTCTGCTGAGTCAGCTTCCCCTCTCAGTTTTGTGTCATCAGCAAATGTGCTGTCTCCTCATCCAGGTCATTGATGAATACGTTGAACAACACTGGACCCAGTACAGAACCCTGGGGAACGCCACTAGTTACAGACCTCCAACTAGACTGTGCACCCATGATCACAACCCTCTGAGCTCTGCCGTTCAGACAGTTCTCAATCCACTTCACTGCCCACTCATCTAACCCACACTTCCTAAACTTACCTATGAGGATATTATGGGACACAGTGGCAAAAGCCCTTCTAAGGTCAAGGTAGACAACATCCACTGCTCTACCCTCATCTGCCCAGCCAGTCACGCCATCATAGAAAGCTACCATCAGATTGGTCAAGCATGATTTCCCCTTGGTGAATCCACGTTGACCACTCCCGATAACCTTCTTTTCCTCTACATGTTTAGAGATGACATCCAAGAAGAGCTGTTCCATCACCTTTCCAGGGACGGAGGTGAGACTGATTGGCCTGTAGTTTCCTGGGTTCTCCT
>KZ508444.1:0-25339 GCA_002844005.1 Limosa lapponica baueri | reverse complement strand
TGGGCTCCGAGCAATCCTATCTAGTTGAAAACGTCCCTGCTTATTGCATGGGCGGTTGGACTAGATGACATTTAAAGGTTCCTTCCAAGCAAAACTCTTCAATGATTCTATTCTATGATTCACTCAGTCAAAGGTAACAGGTGGATTTTGGGCTTCAGCTTTTTGGAAGGAGTCAGTAGGCAACTAGCGTCTCCATTTGGAAATTACACCCTCTGCTAGTACTCTCTCTTGATGACAATCTCATTAAATCTTCCTTTGGTGGCCAACATATCCTATTTTTGGCTTCTCCTATGCTCCAACCTCCCCTTCTTGTCTGATGGCCTGTGCCAAAAGCAATCGCCTTCTCACTTCCATTCCCTTGGCTGCCTCCCTAACTGCCATCTCATTCCTTGTTCCTGGAGCTACCTGCAGAGTCCCTTGTCATTCTTCATTTACTCACCTGACATGTCTGAGTCTCCATTGCCTAACCCTGCTTTACTTGCCTATTTACAGGTTCATGATAAAGGCAGTTTGGGGCTTCTTTTGTCCAGGTTTATTGGCAAAGAGGCTACTCTCTCTTTCAATTCATAGTCCTCCTAAAGAGCAACAACAGCCATATTTCTTAAGGTGAGTCAAGGTGACTTGTGTATAAGTCACCTCTTGTCCTCTTTTCCTAATGTGTGTTGACATATGCACCTGTTCTTTCATGTGAGGGCTATCCTTCTTGAAGATCTTTAAGTGCTTTGCACCTAATCATGAAGTGAAATAAATGTGGTTTTTTAAAACAATGATAATATAAGGTGAGGATTGACATTTCCAGATTTCCCTAAACCATGAAGGACCTTGAACTGTGGATTTCAAAGCTCCCACAAGCCATGTGTGTATATCTGCCAGGCTACTTGTGCTATTTTATTACACCATGTTTGTGCAACTAACAGGGAAATTATGATTTGCATTCTCACTACCCCAATAACATTATAAATTCTAGCCAAAGCAGTTTTTTTATTCCAACGGTAATTTTTTTTTTCCCCTGCAACTGAATATAGCCACCTTTGTAGAATGCTCCGGTAAGCTTGTCTATCTTTTGTTTGTTCGTTACCTTGGGGACAGAGCTGTGCCTAATGTTTCAATTACCTTTCTTCTGCTGCAGAGATGATTGGATTTGGAGTTTCAAGGGACTGTGAAAATACCAGATATCTAGACAGAAAACCAATACCTCAGGAGTCAACAATTTGCTGGGCCTATCTCATAGCACTTAAACAACTTAACTCTTGGCAGTTAATGGCCCTAATGGTATATTTATTAGACAAGTAAGGGAAAGAGAAGAAAATGACATGAATGTTTAATGAAGACACTAATAGAAGCCACATGAAAATGCTGAAGTCTTTTTTCCGCTCAGGAAATACTAAGTGGCTCTTGTCAGCCACATGTATATCTGATAAGTTAGTTCAGTTAATCAATAGGCTTTATTGCATTTCTTAGTATAAAGAAGTTCTTACTCTAAAATAAGGAGGATCTAATTAATCTAAGCATACCAAGTATAAGAGTGCAATGCATTTGTTTGCTGAAATAATCCATCTAGCTCAAAGGCTAATTTGTAACTGAATACCAAAATGATGGTGGCTGCACTTTTATAAAAAATGGATTCTTTTTTTCCTTATGTCAACAGTGAAATAAAGAGAAGACTTCAATTGCAGAGAACTTACTCGCTAGGACTATTGCCTCTAGTGGTAGTAGTGTGAGTTTCAGTTCTGCAAAGAAACATCCTTTCTATAAATTGATTTCATAGAATCATGGAATGGTTTAGGTTGGAAGAGACCTGAAGGATCATCTAGTTCCAAATCCCCTGCCATGGACAGGGACACCTCCCACTGGACCAGGTTGCTCAAAGCCCCATCCAGCCTGGTCCTGAACACTTCCAGGGAATAGGCATCCACAGCTTCTCTGGACAACCTGTTCCAGTGTCTCACCACCCTCATAGAGAAAAATTTCTTCCTAATATCTAATTTAAATCTACCCTCTTCCAGTTTGAAGCCATTACCCCTTGTCTTATCCTTGTAAAAAGTCCCCTTCCAGCTTTCTTGTAGGCCCTCTTTAGATACTGGAAAGCTGCTATAAGGTCTCCCTGGAGCCTTCTCTTCTCCAGTCTGGAGAACCATAACTCTCAGCCTGTCCTTACAGAAGAGGTGCTCCAGTCCTCTGATCCTCTTCATGGCCCTCTTCTGGACTCGCTCCGGCAGCTTGATGCATTTCTCATGCTTTATGTGATATCTGTCTGATTTTCTCTCTTGGACAAAAGTCCAAAGTAGAATAAGGAAGACCAGATGTCCAGCAGCTTATAGAAGTGTTTCCTTCTTGCCATCATTTAAGTGAGACCAATTTATACCTCACTAGGGCCAAACGTTGAGTACCTATCCGCAGCATGCTTAGGGAAAGTACACATGTTTTAAGTCCAGTCATCGGTTTTTCAATAGGGCTCAGGACATTGTAGATAGGTCAGTTCATACCAGCTAAAGGTATGAACTGGTCACTGCTGAGTCTGACATTTCACTTTTTTTTGCAATTCAGAGAAGGGCTACTCATGATTTGGACTGTCCTGAGATTCTGTCCTCAGGTATGTGTCTAATACTTCAGTTCCCAGGTGGTAAACAACCCAGACCACTGCTCCCCAGGCCCTAGCACCAGATTGCTGCCAGGCTAACCAAAAGTACAAATTTTATGTGCTAGCCAGAACACGTGGTATCAGCTCACTCTAGCTGCAGAAGGAGACAACAAAGAAGCCTTCTGGCACAAAAAACAACCTGTCAAAATGTTCCAGAAGAACTTGAATTGGCAGAGTGACTTTACATGCGTCGTGTGGCTGTGACGTCTTTTAATTTGATAGTAGGGGACCTAATCCCAAACTCTGTATATTGTCAGACAACAGCTGTCAGGTACCATCCAACAGCTTTTGTTTGACCAAAATAATAACTAGTCAGATTTGAAGTGCTAGTGTCCAACATCTTCAGCTACATGAAGCCTTCACTCTGACCATAGCTACTTTGGAGTTGCCAGCCTATGCCTTTCAGGAGACAGTGTCAGGTGAGGGCCTTAAAGGAGTATTTGTGTCTGAAGATGCAGAGAAGAGTTAGCAAAAACTGAATGATACAATACAACATGTTCTTTATTTACTCAGTGCCAAACCAGAGAAATCAGCAGTTTCAGTCCCAAAATCCTCTTTCAGTCCCAAGCTCTAAGATTTGCAAAGACTTGCATTTTACTGTGTTACATATTCTCATCACCTCTCTGACTGAAGAATGGTTGGTATATATGGTGGTGATCACTTGTGTCTTCAGAAATTTCATATTACTTTTGAAAGATAATAAAAAATATTAACAGAGAAGGTATAGTAGAAAAAAGGCTTCACATTCGGCCAAGAGGCAGGTAAGGAATATGAGATGTGCTTTGCAGAGCACTCTGATCGACCTCACAGGGCTGAATTTATCAGGTGTTTGTTAAGCATTGCAGGTCGCCCCCAAGAGCAAAGAAGTACAGAACAAAACATTAGCATTTCGCCTTTTGCCATAGGGCAGCCCCTTCCCAAAGCTGGGGACAGCTGCAAAGCTCTCAGGCAGTAGCTAATGAATGAAGGGTAGGTGAGGGGATGACTAATGAGTCCTGAGGATCAGAGCCTCAGATACACAATTCAAATCTATACCACAGGATAAAAGCTATTCTGTTACACGTACTAACTTAGTTTATAAAATACAAGCTATATTCAGCTCCATAAATGATAGCAGTGTCTTTCAATACTGCTGTGCTACATAGAAAATTTTATCCTATCCTTCATGGAAATATTGATGAATAAACAAATCCTTTATTCTTACTCCTGCTTTTGGAAGCTAGGATTTTAAAGTACATTGAGCAACACAGCGTGCACATATCCCAAGCAGACAGATAGCTTAATAAAATATGGGCTGTTCAATTGCCTGTAGTGGGAAAAATATCCAACTTCTGAAAAAAGTATGTACCTGTATAACTCACTTTTTAGCAGCAAGTAAACAGGCTTTCTAGCTCTCTACTAAAGTTAACAAACCTTTCTCCACAGAATTAGAATCATAGAATCATAAAATTGTCTAGGTTGGAAGGGACCTTTGAGATCATCTAGTCCAATCATCAACCTAACTCTGTAAAAAAATAAAAAAAAACCAACCCACATTACTAAACCATGTCTCTAAGCACTATATCAACCTGCCTTTTGAATACCTCCAGGGATGGTGCCTCAACCACCACCCCTGGATATATATTAATATATCTTATATATATTAGTATCTTCTACATATTAATGTCTTGTTCACTGATTGCAGTCCAAGAGGCTACCAGGCATGGTAACTAGTTTAATCTCTTTCAGTATTCTTTAATATAATATCCTGTATTAAAGAATTAAAAATGGCACAGTCTAATGGAATTACAAACAAACAGGATGATGTTGAAAAACACTTACCAGTTCAACAGTTCAGCAAAAATGCTAAAACAACCCTCCCAGCAGCCAGGGAGGAGGGACAGAGTCCCTCCATGAATCTCCTCAGTTATGCAACTGAGGCTGAAAAGAATGATTCACATAACTACTGGAGGAGCTCCTCCATAAGGACTCAGTCCTCTCCTCACCTTGCTAAATGGCTTGGGATATTGGTATGGGGGTGCCTCTTCACCAAGACCTCATCTTCCTATGCTGGGCTTTACCTGGCTGTGACTTACAGGCACCTCTTTGCTGGCTCATATTTTCATGCTCAGTTTGGTTCCATGGTAAACTTTTTGTGAAAGTTTTATATGAAGCAGCGCAGACATTTTGCATACAAGACAAATGGATAAAATACACCTTCCCATGATAAAAAAAAAATGAATGCTACCTGCTCTGAGAAGCCTCCATTCAAAACAGGACCAAGAAAATGAAATTCAACAGCAAAAGAAAGCTGGTTTTGATAAAACGCCTTGCAGAGGCAGATGGCATGTGTGCTGTGCTCACCAGAGTCAGGAAGGGCATGGTTAAGGGCTGGTGGGAGATGGGCCAAACTGGGTTTAGCTGTGGGCTAAACCAACAGCTGCCCGTGGCCTTGCAGGCATCCCTTTGAGGGGTGGCTCCTGCTGAGATAGTGATTCCTCCTGCATGAAGAAATGCCATTACCAAGCTGTTAAAGACAAGCAATTTTAATGGATGCTCCCTTAATCATTTCTGACTGTGGAATTAGCATATGCTGTTCTTTTGATGAAACAAGGTCCCCAAAATCTCAAATGTCTAAACATGGAAATTATTTTGATTTCTCTCCCCTGTTTCTTAAAAATTGCACTTCAGAGCTTTGCCTCTGCCTTCTCCTTTCAGCCCTGCCTGGTTTTATTAAATTGCAAAACCTCTGGAGAAGGGACTGTCTCTTGCAACAGGTGTCAGCAGTGCCTAACATAATGCAGCTTTTATCTTGGTTACTTGTGGGCACTAATGAAAATAATTAAAAATACCAGAGCTCAGCAATTCCAGGGGATATCTCCATTGTGTCTAAGCTGCAAAAGGAGGAACTCAAAGCCAGGAAAGGACCAACATTCATGCTAGATATAACACCTGAAACACTTTCCCATGTGATGCTGATGTGAACTGTTCTGCTGCTTATTCATATAGCATTTTTGAACCACAAAATACAGACATTCCCAAGCACTCAATAATCAGATTAGACCTTCTGCTCCCTCACCCACCCAACCCCACCTGGTTTAAGCTCCCAGGATTTATTAACACCTCAGTTTTGAAGTTGGTGCCACCATTCAGAGTGCATGTATTTGGAGACAGATAAATGGGGTCCTAGTAAAATTAAAAAATTTCTTCCCAGGAAAGAGTTCATTTCAGCACCAGTTTTTTATTTTCCAGTTGAGTGATTGACAGCAAAAATTGCACATCCCATCAAGATGTGAAAAGTCAATAAAAATCTGTTTAAAAAATACAGACAATTTGCTTCATATGTGTGGTTCCACCCACAGAATGAATGCAGCTTGGCTCCCATTAGGGCTGTTTGCAGCATAGATGTACTAGCACTGAGGAGAGGCCAATCTCACAGCACTGCTGCTTTTCCCTTGCTTGGCACACAAACACAGAACTTCTCTCTCTTCTACCCAGATTTTGCGTAATTTTTTTTCACTTAAAATCCTCCAAAACCTTGGTCTGCTGCTAAATCTATGTGAAAGTAGCTGGTTCAAATAAGGAGGTTGGAGAGGGGTTGTGACAGACAGAAAAAAACATCACTGCAGGTGGGACAGGAGCCCTGCAAAAATATCCCACATCTTTGTGTACATAACAGGTGCTGCTTTCACTTTGCCCTGAGGAAGGAGAGTAGAAAAGAAGTATACCAGTTCTTTTCCTGTGAATAGGGACAACCTGTGCTGAGGCCCACTCCTTTCTCTCACCATAACATGTGCCACTGGCTCTCACAAGCCATACCCCTGAGCAAGACTGCCTTGTTGTGTTATAGCCACATGACAGGAAACTCAAAGCTATTACAGTTTCTATCTGTGGCTGGGGGCTGGATGACATGGCATTCACCTGGGCCCTTTTGTTTGCCCCTACATCACATTGCAGCACCAGAAGAAAGGGAAGAACTAAAGAACCACCAGGCATCCAGGACCTCCTATAGCTCCACTGGGACAGAGAAGGGACATAGCAAGTCATTTATTTGTGTGCTTGAGTAAGGAGATACACATGCATTTCGAAAACTCCATCTTCAGTGTTTCTTATCATTTCTGTAGTGCCTGCACCCGTCTTTCATAATACCCCATCAACATTGTACTATCCCCTCCAGGGTCCCCATGCTGCCAAAAGCATCCTGGTACTGAGGAGCTCAGAAACATATGTGCTGTTACACCATTCATACATACCAGACCCCACTCTGATTCTTCACCCTTGGAGACTGATGCTGGATTGTATTGTATTTTATGTTGGACCTATAACAAAGGGAAGCAGAGCTCTTCTGTTTAGATTTTGCAAACAAATTGAAACCTGCTAGGTATTCGTATACCCTACCAAATTCCAATGCGACAAAAGGTCTTTTCATGTTTGCTTTAGATTGAGAGCATGGCTGACTACTGCCCTATACATACACTGATCTCATCAGTAGTCCAGTGTTGCCAAATCACTATGCTTACAAGTTTTATGGTATTTGGCATAGATCTTTTTTTCCTCTGTTCTAGCCCCAGATATTGGATTCAGGGAAAAAACCTATGTTTTCATGAAGGGAAAGATGCCTTTTAAGTTCCAGGGAGAGAAGCTTCAAAATGTGAGGTTACTACGGAATCAGACACTAGAAAGCAAATCACAGAAAAATAAAACATATTGATTTTTTAAAAATCCCATTATTTTAAAGCTGATCTCTGGATTTTTTGGCACACATCTAATGATCTTTGAAATACTCATCACTCAAGTACCAGTGGTTCACTTCCTTATTAAGGGAAAGGCAACACCGAAGGAATGGAAAAGCAACAGGTCAGCAATAAAGAGTAAATACATGCTCTGCCTTGTGGGACTACATATTCTCCTGAGCTCTCTAAGTGCTTCCATCTTCTGCTGAAATTCCTTCCTCAAGGTTTCTGCAGGTCTCTTGCAAAAGCATCTCAGAGGCTTTCTGAAACAGCCTCACAGGATAAAGACCTAGGGGTTCCTGTAGATATAAAACGTGATGTAGGAGGCAAGGTGCATTATTATTCCTAACACTATTCACCCTCACACCAGGGAAGAGATTTTTTCACTTCCTGTTTGGTCGTGATTGAAGGAAACAGATGCTCTTCTCCACCCATACAAACATAAGACCTGTTCTGTCCCCTATACTCAGCTCTTGCCTTGATGCCTCTTTAGACAAAGGGTCAGAGTTGTTGAGGCCACAGGGAGAGAGTTGCCTTCCCCTCCAGGAAGGAGGCTGTTACGTGGAAAAGCCACAGTGAAGCCAGGGTGTCCTGGAATCAGGGCAAGGTAGGGTCAGGAGCTGGATGATTGTTGTCCTAAGTCTGTAAGTCTTTGCTCCATCGGAGGAGCCATTAGAAATTTGCTTAAATCAGGAGCACGCATGGAACAGGATTCAGAGCAAGTCCCATACTTATATCTAGGCTTGGATGTACAACACTTTCCAGGATTAATCCCCTTGGTGTCTGAGCCAGAACCAAGGCTTCTGTTCTCTCAGTCCCCCAATCCTACAAAGTGCTAAGGTCAGTGAGCGCTGTGGGTGCAGGTTCATAAATCATCACCACGCACACAGTGTTCTGCTCTCCAGCATGGCCTGTCCATGCCATGGTCTGCACGCACAACAAACAAGAGCCTCCTTTGCTCTGACAATCTTCAGGAATATGCAATTTCTTCCTAGCTCCTGGGGCTGGAGTGAGGTGAACACTGTGTTTCTTGCTCCATGGACCTTTATAGCTCCAAAGCTACCACTGATCTTTATTTCCTGGTTGTGTATTTTTAAGATTGAATCTTGATGACAGAGAACAGGGAGCCAGGCCTCAGGGAGAGAGAATGATATGATTGTAAAAGTGTTCAAAAGAGGACAGACACTTACAGAGAAAGCTGAGCCACAGCTACATGTCTGGGGATTTAGGTGTATTGTATGCCACCACGAATTACACAACAAACATAAACACAGCACTTGCTCCAGTCTCCATTAGAGAGTTGCACCACTATTCTAATGAAGTTTAAAAAAAAAAAAAGGCAACAAAAAAACTGTCTCATTTCCTGTGGGCAGCAACATACACAGAAAACATACTCCTCTGCTGCAATCACAGTTGTGGTTTCAGATATGCTACAGCCCACGCGTCATCATTGAAAATACCTTGGGGCAGCAGGAAGGGGAGAGCGGGCAGGGGCGTGTCGGCAGAAATAATGTCTACACCAATGTCTACACGATGATAGTACCTCCTAGCCTCCTCCCTGCTCCCCAAGTAAAATGAGAAGTTGCTAAAAGCCCAGACAAACCTCCAAAAGCGTGCCTCATCCAGGTTTTGAAAAGAATCTATAGCCTGTTCAGAAATAAAACATTTGCTTTCTTGCACCGTTCAGGAGAAGAAAGTAAGGAAAGCTGAAGATGGACACATCAAGAGACTAACAGCATGTCTGAAGGAAAGGCTCACAATGCATTGTTCTCCTAAGAAAAACTACCACCCTGAGAGAGATTCTCTTATGTACCCCAGGAGCGATGGCCTGTCTGAAAGGAGACTGAGACCCATCAAGGCTTTCTGCACTCTCACACTGTGCTTGGAGGCAATCTTTTCCTCTCCAGGTTGCCATTTTGTCTTTTATTTCCTTCCCGTAACTATTAATGAAAGAGTGGCATAGGAAGGTCTTTTGGTTGCTACCTTCTTTGATGATGTGTGACATCCAACTACAGATGTCAGAGGAGTTAGAAGGATGGAGGACAGTGAAGGGAAGACCAGAATGGAGACCAGAATGGAAAAGCAATGGAGAGAGACAAAGTATTACCAGAAACGTGGTGCCAAACTACCAGTAGCAATGAGGCTATGGAAGTCAAAGAGCTCATGGAGTGAAGGGTACACTCACAAGAAACCTTAGTGTGCTGGGACACTAATTCAGAACCACCCCAGGGCAGTGAGACTTTTGAGGGTCATCTGGGAAAAGGAGAGTGCAGAGGCAGTGGGGTATAACATTTACTAGTGCCAAATCTCATGCTGGACACTACTTCTCTGTAGTGGAAGGGACATGTAGCCACAGGCACAATCTATGGCCTTCCCCGTTATCTGCCTAGAGAGGAAACCTTACTCATAGATAAACACCCACGTGCTCTAAGCAGAGGAATGCAGCAGAAACTTTTGTGACGGGAGACATGAGAATAAAACTCTGTCTTCCAGGGGCCTTTGGAAATCAGGTCATGTGCAACCAAGTCTGGGGATACAAGCATACCTTTCATTTTAAGCAAGCTCCTGTTTCATAGGAGAACAGAACAAGACAGTGGAAATAGGCTATCTGAGGTAGTGGACACCATTGGCGGACATATTTACAGTTCCTGTTCCCCCATCCTTGTACTTTCCAACCTCTCACATGGCTGTAAAGGGAAGAGGGACAAAATTCTGGAAGGACCAGGAGACAGACAGGTTTGAGAGCTGCTGTGCAAGGCACCCTCTGGCACCCTGTGAGGCACCCTGTGGGTCTGCCACTGGTGCTACCTACACGGGATAACAGGGGCTGCTGAACCCAGCAAATGGGTACAGAGAAGCAGCTCTCTTTCTTCCACTCTTGGTGGTTCTTTCAGGGCCAGCACTTCCCTGGTAATTGTGGGAGACCTACCATGTGAAGAAACAGAGCCAAGTGTTTTAGACAGACTCATGATTAAGTTATGGTTGTCTACTTTTTTTCCCTTTTGACTTATGTCCATTTTGCCTGAACACAAATCACATACTGTGAATCATCAGACAGCTTCTGTGCCTCCTTTTGGGGGATAAGAATATTCCAAGAAACAAGGGAGAGAGCATTAAGATACAAGGGGAGAATCACTACGTCCAGCTCAAGAAGGGAGATTCTTGTTTTCACTTGGGTTCAGAAAATGCTAATATTTTTCCAAGATTTCATAACAAAAGTCTTGGCCACCACATTCACTCTGCAGGCTTTGAGAACAGGACGACAGGAATAACAATCATGACCACTAATGCTCCCACTGCATGCGTCACCGACATTATAATGGACAAATTCAGAGCCAGTATCACTCTTCTTGTCATCTGAATCCCTATCCTAATGCTAGGTGATTTTTCAATATTTCTGCAAGATTTTCAAGCTCTCAGCTTGGAAAAAAAATCATCTCTTAGAAAGAAAAGCAATTCAGTCTGTGTTACATAGCATTTCCATGTCTTCACTCTCTTCTGAAAACCTTAAAGAGATTTCTTTAAAAATTATTTCAAGATGAGTCCATTAACACCATGTATCCTTTGCCTGCCCTTCCGTCATGTCCTAGTAGTGTGTCCAGACTGGGCAAAACAACATGAACTTCTGTTTGCAAAAAGGCTTCCAGCGGGGTTTTACAGACTTAGCCAGAATGAGATGGAGATAACGCTCATCTGAAAGAGAACATTTCCCCTTAACTTTTCCCTGCAGCCCTAGGATTAAGGACTAGATACTGCTACACCGCTATTGCAGTTTCAGCATTTCCAGTGTGCTGCCTGGTCTCTCCCTGACCCACTACACCTTTGCTGGACACCAGACTCCATCAAGAAGGTCTGTCATGATTTAATGAGGGGATCCAAACCTCTGTTCAAAAGTCCCTGATCTACAAATCACTGGAAGCTGGGAACCTGTGCCAAGAAAGTACCATTACCACACACTTGCCCTACCTTTCTCTTTCCTAGGCATCACTTATGTGCTTTGCATGAGAGAGGACAGAGGATTGAGGGGCTCTGTGTGTTATCCAGTGCAGCTGTTCTCATTACGTTCGCATGCAGTATAGTGTCTGGATATCTCTAATTTACAACAATAATGTGAATATCAGAAGAACCATGTGTATTTGTTGGGCACAATGACTTGAATTTAGCTGCCACATAAATAAGTATGGTGATTCTGTCCCAGATGGATCTGAATTGTGAAAGACATTTGCAATCACAGTTAGTAAAAGTGAATCTTGAGTTAAGCTGTAGCTCTGCTTTTAAAATTTGGGCTTGCAAAAGTCTCAACTTTGACTGTTAACAACACCAAGAAAACTTGCACTAAGGTTCTTCGTAGTTCACACACCCACTCATCCACCTTACTGATAAACAAGCACTACAGAGAGATCAAGGAAGAGTATGTGCAGGGCAAGCATGCCCACATGTTACATTGTGATGAGAATATGGCATTAAACTCCAGTGTAGATTGTGAGATGAATCAAAAAATTTTGACCCTTGGAAAACAAATGAGAGCAGGAAGGATAGGTGTTATCTGCCATGAGGACCCCTCTTCATATTTTCTAAGCAGAACACCCAATAGCATCATAATTTCAATATCCACTGTGTTTAAACCTATAGGATGTCCCATTTTCAGGTTATGTTAGTGTACTATAAATCACAGCTAGATCTGTCTGTTCTCAGGCTTTTCTGGCTGGCAGCTGGAAGACTGGTTGTCAGACAGCACCATCAAGTTTGTGAGTTACTCCAGAGCCTGAGGACTGCTTTTCTGCTAACAAAAACCTTGGGTGGGAGTGAAAAGTGGAGAGGGACCACAGCACAACCAAGGCAAGGAGACAAGTCGTTCAAAACACCATTGTTTCTTTTGCTGAAGAAAAGGAAACTCAAGCACGTAATGATAAGCCATGGGATGCGACCCACAGATATCTTAACTACAGAAAGGATACACTTGTAACAAAGTGCCTTGCTCCACCTTTCTGTGCAAAACCCATGCCTGGGCAGCACATACCCACTGTTCCCTTGTGTCTTAACTTTGCTTTGATTTGCATGTTGTGAGGTACCACACGGAGGTGATACCTAGTGCAAAGGACAATCCAAACTGGGGACCATAAGAAGTAAGTCATTAACAGCCACGGGGGCAACGTGCATTAGTCTGTTTTGTGTAAGCTATGGCTTAACAAAATCTTTTGTTGTTTTGTTCTGGGATTGTTGGGGTTTTTTTCCATACAATTGAATCTTGGGGTCTAAACCTGTTTTAATTTAATTACAGCTAAAATTTAATACAGTTAAATCTTTTTTCATGGGGTTCTAAACAGAATACAGAGTTATCATAGTGCACTGTAATCACCACTGGAAGTGCCAAACTGCCTGGCCCGATCACCTGCAGGGAAAAGCAACAACCTTCACAGCGTATGTTCTGGAATAGCTTTCACACCAGCACAGAGGAATTCCCAGCTTCTACAGTGCCCTTAAAAGTGCACAATGACTCCTTCCAGATCCTATGCTGACAAAACAATTAGGGGTGTAACTCATTTTTAAATGAGCTAGTCCACCTAATTACAGCTGTCAAGCAGATCTGTGCTACCCATTGCTGATGTAACTGAAGCAAAATTGCTGTAAGGGCCAGAGCAAAGATTCACATATTGGCAATTCTTTTCCAAAGCTGAAGATATCTGTGTAGGTTAGCGCATCACCAGCTGCCCCAGATCATGCTATTTGCTACACTCTCCTCAGAATAAGAGTGCACAGAAATTGTTTTGTCCCCGGATCATGGAGTAGCCCCCACTAAAAGCTAATAATGGGAACTAATGGTATCCCCAGGTCTCCTAAGCTTGCAGTCCCGCCAGCAAACACAGAGACACATGCTCCCATGAAAGAAGTGAAATACAGTAACTTGTGGGGAATACTCCGCTACATAAACCATTTTCCCCAGGGATGCCAGAAGAGAGTGGAAAACAGCACAGAGCTGACATGTGCTGCTCAGTGCAATACAGTAAGGTGCTTGAATTCTTCAGGGAGGATGGAAGGGATGGGAAAGGAAAGCAGAGGGTCACACATCTGAAATGCTCCTGAAAATTTTAATTTGTTAATTTGTTAAACATGTAATTTGTTTATATAAATGTCTTAGAAAAATATAGCAGCCTCTTAGTCATAGGTGCTTTTGCAGAACGTGTCTCGAGGCATTGCAAGGAAGTGCGACTTGCAGAGCACACGCAGTGAAGACATCAGAGCAGCATAGTTTTCACAGGCATCCTGCCATCAGCCTCCATCTGCACGGAAAGAGAATGAGGGCACCCCACTGACGCACTGCAATCCCATGAGGTGAGGAGGCAATTGCCTGTGAAAAAGCCAAACTTAAGTCCAAGTAAGAGCCCTGCTGCCGTGGACCTCCAGCAACACTCAGAGAGTTTGAACAAGAGGAAAATTTGAAATAGAATAGTGGATATTAGTTTTAATCTGTGTTTATCATATGCTCCTAGCTTCTCTGAGTCTTTCTTGCTACATTTGAAGATTGTGGCAGATAATGCAGCTGCCACTTAGAGTACTTATGTTGATAATGGTTGTATACTCAGGGATGTCAGCTGAATAAACAAAATGGAGCCCATGAATCTCCTAATGTTCACAACAGCTAACCCTTTCGCCAGGGCAAGCAGGAGTAAATGTAGCAACAGCACATCACTGTTACTGCCCACACTGTATTCCCAAAGCCCTGTAACTGCACACACAGGTTTTGTCCCAAACAAAGGTGCTATTAGCAAATGAGCAGAAAAAAAAGAGAAGTTCTTCCTTGCCAAGTCTTTTGCCCGAGGGCAACTGGGGCAGTTATGACTCCAGGATGTGTCCCCAGGTGTGGCCACTATTAGGCTGCCGAAGCCAAAGCGTAGCTAGCCACATGCTGGTATTCACAGCATTAGCAGATGGAAGAGAAGAGGTCAGAAGAGGACTCCTGGGGACACTGCCCCTCAGTCCCCATGGAGCAGATACCGCAACCTTACTGACTCCTCAGCTATCTTTAGTCCAGGACTAGTTTTGTAAGAACTGGGGTTTTCACAGTAGTTAATCACCTGTCCTGACAAACCCTGCAACCTGGGCCCGTGCGCTGCTCCATTTCCCACTCCCGACGCACCCAGTCTACCCAGGCTGCAGAGCCAGAGACTGGAGGAAACTTCACTGGTTCCCAAGCAGCCCATGGGCCATCCCCAATTTTGCAGACCATCCAGAGGGAAGGTGAGGGAGAGGGAACGGCATGGGTAAACAAATTAAAAATGCTTTTGGGAATCACCACTGTGATGGGCTCAACAAAGACACCTCTGTCCAGTAGTCCTGCAGGCTGGACCAAAAAGAGGGAGAGGGGAGAGAAAGGGGATTGATGCCATGGGGACACAGGGGAGGTATGCAGCCTTTGCCCCATTGCCTGTTACTTCATGAAGTTTACTATGAATACACAGCCCAGGTGGCATCAGTAATCAGCACCTAACACCACAATAGTGGGCTCCACCTCTATGCCCCCAGTAGAGCACTTGCAACTCTCAGCCCTGAAAAAGACTAAAATACCCACAAGCACTCCCCTGTTCTTCTTTGGACAGCAGAGCACTGCCCTCCTGGGCGCAGTACCACCTCTCAGAAGATGCAATCTGGAGCCAAATAATTACAGTTAGCAGGGTAGAGACAAAAGTCAGTAAGAGGGAGAGAGAGAGCTAAATCAAGATACAACTACACCAAACGGCCAGAATACATTTGCAGAATATATGGCAGCATAGTGTATTGTTTGAATAATATTGATAGCATTATTATAGACTAAATCATAATCCATATGCATCAGGAGACAAAGTTAAGGTTACTGCAGACTCACCTGCTTAATACTTTATTACAGGTTAAAATGATAAATTATCCATTTCTCAGCAGCAATCAGTCCTCTGTCAACCTTGAAATTGTTGTACAGAGAAAGAATTTGCTTTTACAGAAAATGTAAATGTTACTGAGTTATTTCATAGCAAAAGAGTTTCTCAGCCTTACTGATAAGTTCATCAGGATGAAAACAAATTGTTTCTACAGAGGTTACTCTTAAAAACAGCAAGGATCAGGCCAGATGCTCAACCATGCTCCGTCTTCTTTGTGTAGCTCATTTTTGCATCAGAGTTGAAAGCACTAAAGACTACCCTGCCAATGGATACCTCCAGCTTGGGGTCTGCCTATCCCAAACTGCCTTCCTCCATCCTTTTCAACACAGAAGGCCTTGTCAGGGTCCTAAGGAAGAACCGGGATCTCCCCTGAAAACCAGTGTGTCGCAAAGCTTAAGATGATATTGCAATTTCATCTTCCAGTATCTTTTTAGTGTTTTGTTGTCTCTAAAGGCTACCCCATGGTGCTGGGCTACTCTGTGCGTGTTGCACACCTCTCTTCTGCCAACAATCCCACCAGCTCCATCCTGCATGCCGGAGGAGCCTCCACCCTACTGCAGAGGAGCAGGAGCAGGCAGTGCAAGAGTAAGGCAGCACAGCCACTGCACACCCTCCCAGCCCCATGTGTGCCTCTGCAGGGCCCCTCTTCCCTTGAGGGCAAACACAGCCCTGGTTCCTGGATATTCAAGGTTGTTGAACGGGTTCCTCTGGCATTGTGCCCCCTCCCTGCCCTAAGCTGACAGGCACCACGTCAATAACCAGACAGAACAATTGTGACAGAGTATAAATGCAAATCTAACATCTTTCCTCCATTTCTGAGACGACACTCAAGCTGAGGGCTGGATCACTCCAAAGGCAAGAACTCACCATAACTAAGCTAAAACATTTCCATCAGCTGCTTCAAACCCTTCCAGAGAGCTGCTTCCAGCTCTGCTGGCAGAGCTGCAGCTGACAATCTCTGAGACACTGGGCCATCCCACTAGTGTTCCCTGGAGCACGCAGCCCTGGCACAGTTCCCAGAGCGGCTCCTGCTCCAAGCATAGCAAGGCTGCTCTCTGCTTGAGAGTGAGACTGGAGCTGACCAGTGGAGAGCCCACCGAGAGCAGCCAGTGCGCCTAGGCTGCAGAAAACAACCCGTACACTGACCCAGCTCCCACTGCAGCTCCTACCCAGGACTTGTGCAACCTCTTCTCCCGAATTTTCATTTGCTCCATTCCATATTGCTACATATCGAACAAACAACTGACATTTCTGAATCACTCTAAAATGAAAGAAGAGAAATTCTGGTTTTCCAAAGGGACAGCACAGCCTTTGAGGCACTGCTGAACTCTGCTGTCTGAAGAAAGAGTGATTTAAAACACAGTACTTCCCTTTGATGCTTACTGACTTAGGCGTCACATTAATCAGATCTCTGTGAATGGTTGATGTGCAACCATATGCACTTTTACTTAAAAGGAGAGAAATCAAGGACATTTAACAGCTCCTGATATGGTCTTTTTAAACTTCAAAAGGGATAAACTATTTATAAAGTGCCACTGAGTGGAGTATCCAGCCTAATTCTATATTTATTTGAATAGTTTGCCTTTAAAAAAAAAAGTGCCAATGTTTTGTCTTATGTGCAGACACAATTTATTGCAATCCTATGTGCATGCAGACCTCAAACAGAGTCAGTGGCCATGTCAGCTTCCTTTGCAGCCAATGGCAGTAAAAGAACATTTTCATTCACCCCACAGAGAATGTGAAAAAAACCCAAACCATCAAAAAGTTGGCAAAAATGGTAAATTCCACCTGCTTTTCCATAGATGGGCGAATTCCCCAAATTTGTGGGGAACTTAACCTGGCAAGCAGCTCCTCTGGTCGGTCTGAGCTCAGGTGTCATTGTAGCCATAGCTACCCGGAAAGAAAAGATATTATCTGTCGAGATGACCCATTTCACCCAAAGGAATTTTCAGGCTAGGAAAATACCACTCAGACTTTCACATGAGTTTCTCTAACATAAGGTAGCTGCGAAAGAGAGAGAGGTAGCACCTTTTTACACAATAAAGAGTTAAAATGTGATCGCTAGAAAACTGCATTTTCCCATCAATCCTGACAAGCATCCTATGACTAAGGAAAAAATTGGGATTGAGATGCTTTGGCAAATGGCACTCCGTCTAAGGAAGCAAGGTCCCAAAACAGCACTGTACACAGCTGCAGCTGTTTCTGGCCACTGCAACTCTGAATGTGAACATCAGCTTGCCCAGCTGTGCAGACTGTTAGCAATCCGTAACCAACTGGTGCTCTTCTGCTTTCTCTGCAGCTCTTGCACTGTTTTCTTCCCCAGGAAACGGTCATTGTGTCCTAGCTGAGGCTCTTCTCCCTGCCATTTCAGATATTGAACACCTCCTATTCCCTTCCATTTTGCAAGAAAACTGTCTTGCGTTGCTGCTGGCTCTTTTCTAGTTCAGCTGAACAGAACTGAATTTAAAAGCAGAATAACAATGCCAAGTCTTATAAAATCTGCAACCTTTCTATTATTTTTTCTTCTTGCAGTATAAAAGTAACTTAAACAGAAGAGACAAAAAATCTCTTTTGTGCTAATAGGGACCTCTAGTAAGTATGATATCCTAAGTGTGAATCTTTGTAATTTAGTAGCACAATTACTTTCAAGAGGAAAAGATGAGTCTGTTTCAGGAGGGCTATTGGAGAAAGAAAGGAAAAAAGGAGGTGAAACCAACTAGAACAACTTATCTATTTAAAATAAAGTGACTTAGAGTTTCAGCAATTTTTTCAGTAACTAGAAGAGAATGATTAATTTTAAAAAAGAAAATGTATCAATGAATAAAAGAGAACTGAATGAGTTTAAAATAGCGTAAAAAGTAATTTTCAAAGGACACTAAAACCAGAGGTATTCAAGATGCTTCACACAGTGTTGGTTATAAGCAAATAAAGGAAACAGATTTCTGCCACAAAAAGAATAGCCATATTGTTTCTTTTAATGAGGTCTTCTGGAACTATATTGATAAATGACAAAATTGTCAAAGAGAAACAGTATCTGGGTGCCTGAACTGTACGGTCTTCACAAGGACAGGGCCCCAAATGTTATTTCTGCTATCGAAAGATAGATAGCAATAGCAAGTAGTTACTTTGTGTAACTATTTATCACCCTAGAATGAAAATGCAGCATAGAGGTGCACGGACATGGAAAGAGAGCAGAGGACTCGAAAATACCATCACAGGAAGATAACCAGAGCTATACAAGGGCTAGTAAAACTCACCAAAGTCCACTACTGGTGAGTAAATGATTGAAGCCTTTGGATCTGAGTGAAGTTAGCTTCAGACATAAGAAAGAGAGCAAGGAACAGGCATTCAATGTATAAAAGTCACCATAAACAGTGAAATCAGATATAAATTTGAAAAAAATAACTGTATATAATTTGAAATAAAAATGTTAGCATCATTTAATGGATATTTTAATGTTTTTAATCATTATTTGATTAGATTCTAAGACTCTTAGATTTACAACGATTTTTTGTTCTCTGTTCCGTTGGACGACATAAACATCACAAGTTAGTGCAATAAGTTGGTGGATAATTCAGCAACTTAGTGTGCAATTTGAATGGAATAATTTGGTAGAAAATTTGTGCAAATCACACTGTTTAAATAGTGTTTAACAACCTGAATCCACTGAAAATCTCAACTTCAGTGCGAGTGAGATCCATACAGCTCCAGTAAGGGTTTCATCCAGCTTGGACACTCTGAAATTTCACTGTAAGCACTAAGGCTCAGCACAACTTAGTAAGTGTATGTAGGATAGCAGCCGTGCTGGTCACCTCACAAGCACTCTGGGAGCAACACTGAAAGATCCTCCAACAATTCCCTCGGTCTTGCAGCTCACTGCAGCAAATAGGAGACTCTCTGTACTGCAAAGGTCTTCTTCATCTTCACCTCCATTACACACAAATATGAGCATTATGCAAAGGAAGCAGGGTAATGGGATGTGCCCTGTACACATAAGGTTTCCCAGCACCATAGACTAATCAGCAGACCTGCAGAACAAGGCTTAAAGCCTTGAGTGGAAACTCTTTTCTCCTCCTTCTCAAACACCCTGTAGGAGTCAAACAGAGCCTGAAAAACTGTCGCAGACAGAGTGATTCCCTTCACTCATAAGAGAGAAGCAGTGGAATATTTATTGATGTTAAACAGTGTTTTAACAAAGTTTGATAGTAAATGCAACAGTGTTTTACAAGATCCGATGGCAAGGTTATTTACTGCATGGAGGACAGGGTCAGACAGAACTGTCAGGAAGACCCTCCCATCAAGTCACAAGGTTCAGAAAGGACCCCCTTGCTTTCTAAACTCTTTCTCAGAGAGGAGTCTAGGTGCAGCTGGATCTAATTCTAGTCCCAGACTTGATCAATAGTTTATGTCTAAAGGATTATATATGTGCAAGCAATCCTTTATATCACATATCACAAAGTTTAGCATCTATTAACCACTTACTGAGCATCTGTTGCAGCAAAGAATGTCGTAATGTCATGGTTTAGGCTGATGCTCTCCCCCCACTTCTCGATCCCAGGAGAAAAGGAGGAGAGATAAAGAGATTTACAAGTTTAGAAGGAGCTAAACTACTTTAATGAAATAGTTATAATAAAATTAAAAGGAAATAATGAAATAGATACAACATATACAAAACTATATCAAGCTCCCAGGACGACGTCACCGGCAGGCACTGGGGAAGTCCCAGACTGGTCTCAGCGACAGATGGGAACTGGATTCCAGCTCTGGAGTCAGGAACACACAGATCAGGATCAAACGCAAATGAACAGACAGGGACTTCTTTGGATGTTGGCCACTGAAGAAAGAGAGTTGACCCTTTGACACCCCAGCTTTTGTACTGTGCATGGGGCAGATGGGATGGAATACCCTGTTGGTCAGATTTGGGTCACCTGTCCTGTCCTGTCCTCCCTACAGATGTGACCCCCCCTATGCTTTTCCGTTTCCGACCCTCCAACAAAAATCACAAAATTAGCTGACCTTGGTTGTTATAGCAACAAGTATAAGCAAGAGCCTCTTTGCATACTGTTCCTTGGCATGAAGTACAAACATTGGTCTTATCACTCTAAAAGAGAACAGTTTTCTCCACAATATGCTGTTAATTTCAGAGAGTTAGAAGAGGCCTGGCTAAGAAGTAAAAGTAGTGAACAGAAAGTTGGTTCTGTTTTACCTCAAACCGGGACACTTAACCTCAAGGAATAACCTTGAGAGCTGTCCCTACTCAAGGGGCGATCCTGCTGTGCAGACCACTGTCATGCAGGAGAGCTCAATGGGCCCCAGGCTGTCCGCTATTTACAGAGTAAGATGACTGACCTATAGTCGTATTTGCATACCAGTGAGACATCTAGGTCTCTATTCCAGAAAGTGGTTGGCTATGATGCCAGCCCTCCGCCAAAGTGCAACCTGTCACAACTTCCACTGACAGTTACGTTTTGAGCAGCAACCGGGCAAGGTGGCGCAGGGGGAAGAGTACACCACCAGAAAAACCTGGGTGTGAAGAATCAGAGCTCTCCCACCTAGAACGTATCACCACTTAGAAACCCAACAGTTTCCTCCATACCTCCAGAACTAGGAAGTCCAGCTCTGCCAAATGTCACTCAAATGAAGCCCTAGAGAAAAGAAATACTGCAGATAATTAGAGTAAAGTAATTTAATGTGTTCAACATCAGTGTCCTACACTGTTGACCAGTAACAGATACCAGACACAATCATAGAATCATAGAATCATAGAATCATAGAATGGTTCAGGTTGGAAGGGACCTTAAAGATCATCAAGTTCCAACCCCCCTGGGTTGGACAGGTGGCAGGGACACCTCCCACTAGACCAGGTTGCTCAAAGTCCCGTCCAGCCTGGCCTTGAACACCTCCTGGGATGGAACATCCACAACTTCTCTGGGCAACCTGTTCCAGTGCCTTGCCACCCTCACAGTAAAGCATTTCTTCCTGATACCTAATCTAAATCTCCCCTCTTTCAGTTTAAAACCGTTACCCCTTGTCCTATCACTACACTCCCTGATAAAGAGTCCCTCCCCATCTCTCAATGCCATACAACAGCCAACAGGAGGTTGATCGCTAGTACATGGCTTGCTGCTGAACATTACAGTGGGAAATCCTCTGACAGGACAAGCTGCTACAGACATGTGTGGTGAGTTTGGCTGCATCATGCCTTACCCACTTGTCAGGCCAACCAACTGAAGTCTGTGGTGTGGCCCACATGCAGGACTTAGGGAGGAATTCAGCTGCAGGCAGCCATCCCAGTATACAGTTTCTGCAAGCTGACCTATGGCTTGGGTTTCTGTTATGGTTTTGGATCTTCCTTGTGCTTCAACACTGCAAAGAATAGAAAACATATTTCAGAGAAGGGGGGCAAGGGAACTGAAGCTTTCCAGTAAAACAGTCTATTCCAGCTGAACCAGAGTTGCTGCTGAAGGTGCTTCTGTCTCCATTCTCAAGGATCTGAAGACTTAGTACCTGCACATCTCACAGGTACATCTGCCATCCTTCCCATCTGCCTCTCCTCTAGGTGCTCACAGCTATTTCCAGTGTCCTCAGAGCCAACTATTCATCTTACCTTATGCAGATTCACTTCTGAAGGGCCACTGAGAGTGATGCCAGAGCTGATCTGAATTTCACCCACTCAGTTGGAGATGAAATGCTGGTGTTTGCTGGTTCTTCCAGGAAAAAACACCATGACACAGGAGACTCTCTTTGTCTGCTCCTGGGGACACTTAAAGGTTGCAGCTGCTACTCTTTCTATATGGAAGACCCTGGAGAATCAGGTTCCCCTGACCCATCCAGACATCTGAAGCTATTAAATGACTAATCTATGTACATTCCAAATGTACTCTGTGACTAATATGATAATACTATAAAGCCTTATTGCACTTCAACTGTACAGGTGTCAGGGGACTTAGAATGGGTATGGTAATACCAGACCTCAGAAGGTAACCACTGGCAACATGAATGCAGAACAAGGTTATATAATATGTATCCCCCAGCATCAACTTGTTCACCAGGAGGGAAAGGGGGGCGGGAGGAAAAGGGCAGCACAGACAATCCCAAGGATGACAGAGTTTGTCAGAGATCTCAGTCAGTCTTGGTCTGTAGTAAGGGAACTGGGGATTTATCATGCAGACAGAAAACTAGAAACAATGCTCTGCAAGGGACTTAGCAGAGATAGCTGATGCTTGTCTGCACCCTGAGATGTTTGGTTAAGAGACAGTTCTGAGCCCAAAGCCCTGCTGCTATATTAGCCCCACCACAAATCTGAGCTACCTGTCTCTGTGCCTTCCCAAGCAGCCTGAACTCAGGCAGGGAGAGCCATCTTCTGCTTCCTGTGTAGACAGATCCAAGGTCATTTCATGGCCCTGTCACCTCACATTATATGAATACATTCACCCTGGATGCTGTTTAAATATTTCTGTTCAAAGGTAGCTCCAGTTAAGTTGTTTTCTCCCTCTTTATTTTTTTCTCCACCAGTTCAGAAAGAAGGAAAAAGGTTTAGTTATGTTTAAGATCAAGAAAAAGCACATACAGCATAGTCAGGAGGCTAGAAAACAGGAGCTGAATTGCAAACAGAAAAAAAAAAAGAACAGATCTGTAAATACAGGCCATAAATCTCATACTGATTTTCATGTCTTCAAATGATCACTAAGGTCATTATTAAATAATATGTCATTACTGGAAATTGCATCCCTAAGCCTTTCTTAGAAATCTAAGCCACTTGAAAGGTATTGTCCCACCATCCTGCCTGTGTTGCCAACACCAACCTTTATTGCTGCAGATAACCTCTGTAGCATATGTGGCAGATAAGCTCTCCGTAGAGGGTAATATGTTATCTGTGCACATGGTATATCTTTGAGGTAGACACAGGGAGATGGAAAACAGAGGAGGAGAGGACCAGTAACAGATTTATTACAAATTCATAACTTACACAAAATAGTAAAACAGCCAGGGCATGGCTGCTATACTAACATGATCTCCTAGCACAGCATTTCCTCCAGGCTAATTAGTTTTGTCACAGCATTTAGTCATAGGCTGTGGCGGGGCTGTCTGAATATACCTAAAAGAAATACCTAACAGCAAGGACTCCACCCATGTAAGGGTTTCCTCAACACGTGATAAGCAAAGAGATGCAGTCTGACAGCTTTCATAAACCTTGACCTCATTTATCATCTCCTACAAGAGTAGAGTTAAAGCGTAACCCTGGTCACCTGCCTCACTCATGCATGGCTGGTGCTTCTACCTGGGGAGGTGGGACTGCATCACATTGGAAGCATCCTTACAAAAGACCTGACTATGGGAAGGATGTGGCTGCTGGAGCTGGTCCTGCCCATCGCAGGGACAGTGCCCCAGGTGCAGGCGAGAGGCAGCGGTGGCTGAGCACAGCGGCCGCTGCCAAGGTTTCACCCTGTGGCTGCTATGCTGGTTGGAGCCAGCCCCACACATTGAGGCTGCAAGGGAAGAAGACTACAGAGGAAGTCCATGGCCACTCTGGTGCCAGCCATGTCAAAAGCAATGCACCATGCTCCCCATGCTGCCTCTGATGGAGCTCTCACAGCCATCGGGGCACAAAGGGAAACCCGCTGGGAAAACAGGACCTCTCCCTACACAAGACTTTTCTCAAAATGGACACGTGCACCTCTGCTTCCCACAACCTTTATTCTTCACTATTCAGCAGATTCAGCTAAATTTCTTCAAAATACAGCCAGATCCATTATGGAACCAGGATTCTGTTACTGTTCCTGTTGGCTGTTTTTCTTGTGCCTACAGCTGAGGTCATCGACAATATAGAGGCAGGACACACTCTGTGGTTTGCTATCAACAAAGTGTGTGTGCAAAGCTGTAGACTGGCACCACTTTCTTTTGCTAAAGTTAATATTTGCCTTCCTCCCCTGCCTGTCCAAAGGCACTTGCACCTCTCTACTCTGCAACCGCTACTTCTGCTTTTTGCACCCTGGGCAGAAACTCTGGATTTGGCATTGCCACCCATCAGGTCTCACTGGCCTCAAGAATCAATGGAAGCGCAATACTCGGCTGCTGGCACTCATTTGCCCCGCAGCTGGGAAGGAGGTGAAGATATGGTTAAGGTCTGCTTCCCACCCTGCATCCTGCAAAGGGTGACACAGGCTGCTATAGCTGAATGGCACATTGCTCCCCAGCAGACCTGCTCAAGCAGCACCGCCCCGAGTCTGCTTGCGCTCTGCTGTGTCCCCACTCTGCTAGCTACAGGCTACAGGGTACACACGGACGGGTGCTGCACCCTAGCACTGAGGTGGGGAACCTTACTCACAGCTCCCCTGTGCACAGACTTGTACAGAGGTACAGCACCAGCTCGCTGTTTCTTCTCAGTTTGCAGGCAAATGCTAAGCAAGAGGTGGGAAGGAGAGGGGGGATTGTGACCAGAGCTGAAAGAGGCATGTTACATTTCAAACAGAAACTGAGGAAGCATAAGTAAAAGCAAAGCAGGACTAGTCACCCACCCCCTTGCCTCAGGACCTCACCAACCAAGAAAAAAAGAAAGGTGATTGTAATAGTTGACTCCCTTCTGAGTGGAACAGAGGGCCCAATCTGTAGACCAGAGCCGTCCCACAGGGAGGTCACCTGACTCCCTGGCGCCAGGATTAAGGATATACAGAGGAAAATTCACTCCCTGGTTCAGCCCTCAGATTATTACCCACTACTGATATTTGAAGTAGGCAACGATGAGGTAGCTACCAGAAGCCAAAAGGCTATGAAAAAGGAATTAAGAGCACTGGGACGACCGGTCAAAGGATCAGGAACACAAGTGGTGTTCTCTTCTACCCCACCAGTCACAGGGATGGATGAAGGGATAAAAAGCAAGATTCAACAGATCAATTTGTGGCTAAAAGACTGGTGTAAACAGCAGAACTTTGGATTCTTTGATCACGGGCTGATCTACAGGACACCAGGCATGCTGGCAGCAGGTGGGGGAAGCCTAACCCAAAGGGGAAAAAGGATACTGGGACAAGAATTAGCAGGGCTCATTGAGAGAGCTTTAAACTAGATTTGAAGGG
>KZ508442.1:41750-55615 GCA_002844005.1 Limosa lapponica baueri | reverse complement strand
TTAGAAAGGCCCATGGGGAATACATGCCTGAAGCAGAGTTCCTGCTGGGACACATCACAACAGTGATCCTTGTGTCTAACCCAGTCCCTCTTATTACACCTGAAAAAAGTTTTAAAAAAAAAAAAGAATGTTTCCTGTTAAGTGTGTCTTTGTGGTTTTCCACAGTTACTCATTGTTAATAAAAACTTACATTATCCTTTCATTCAGCAGACAAGTTTTCAAAGCTTTAGTGGCAGAGCAGAGATTTGTGGAGTTTGGGATGTTATGAAAAAGAGGCCTCGTGGGAGGGTTGTGGGTTGGTTGGAATACGGAGCTGGGGCTGGGGGAGGAGAGTTGCTTTTGCACAGCAGGAAAGGTGCAGAAAGCTGAGACTGGAATTAAGAAATTATCTTCTTTGCTTTCTAACGCAGCAAATGAATGATGTAATGCAGAAAGCTATCTCAAAGAAATAATCTGCCTCAGATTTGGCCTTGCTTCTCTCAGAAGTGAGGATTTGAGCCACAAGCGCTAGCTGCAACTGTGGGACCATTTCACTTTGTCCCCCAGACTTTCTACCCTGCTGCTCTAACGAATGTGTGGGAGGGAAACAGGTTGGTAATGAGCTTGGCATCCGAGAGAGACTACTCTTGCTTGCTGAAGTACCACCAGCACTGCTCAGGAGATGACATTAGAGGTTCTGCGAGTAGTCAGGATGTGCATGTAGGTGCCTCAGAACCAGTGTTTCAAAGTGCAACAGAGACTAGTTCATTTCAGAAGGATCAGCACCAGAAATGTATTTGTCATCTGGCATGGCTTTGGCCAGGGAATCTCAGTGCTGTGCATCCTTCCGTGCTGGCAAATGTCAATAAAATGTCCATAGCGATTTGCAAGAGCCTGAGGTGTGGTACAGAAATTGCAATAAGTGTTGATTGTTGATACAGAGCTGTAAGAGGCTAGAAGCCAGGAGGACAAAAGACAGAATATGTCGTACTGGCAGTTGTGACACAGATGATGCAGGCAAACCTCCTGCATATCCGTACCCATCACTTGTAGGATGGAGAAAAACCTTTTCAATTATGTCAGCCACTCTGTGAATCACCTTCTCTATCCCAAAACCGTTGGCAGTGAGACAGGAGCGGGTTGGAAGCTTGATGTTGACAGCCCTCTTCTTAAGACTTAGTCAGTCTGTCATGTCAGTATTCTTCATAGCTAAGCAGGAGCTCAGCATGTATTTCCAGAAATATTGCCTTCTTGAAAACCTTTCTCTACCATTAATCCTCCCAGGTTTGCAGTGCAAGCCTTGCTGCTAGTCGGGTAGTCCAGTTGTGTGACATGGAACAGAAGCTTGCTGATGATGCTCAACTTAAATTGTAATTTACTTTGTTCGGTGAGCAAGTTCCAGTTCAGGAAGGTTGCCATTTGTAGGATCGTAGCCATGCTGCAGTTCAGTGCAGTTTGGAAAAGGAATCAGCACTGAAATGCAAACGTCAGTCTGACATTGTATCCTGGTGAAACGACTCCTTGAAGCAGCGTGTTAGGAGAATAGGCAGTTGGCACAGTGACATTTGACTTAGTATTTTGAATAGCAGAAGTAGTGGAAGAAGCAGATATGTTGTCTCTTTTTTTTTTTTTTTCCCCCAAGCATTGCCTTAGACTGGAGAGTACATATCCACTTCTGTGGTGCAGATATAGACTGATTATGGCAATTGAATTGAGAGGACGAGTATATGAACTGTCATCATTTGGAGCAGAAGAAGCGGATCCATTTCTGTCTGGGGTGATCACACTCCCGAAATACCCCTTAATCACCCTGCATTTCTCCCGTCACCTCAGTGGATCTTTCTGGTCCAGCAGTTTTCATAATTTTTTTCGTTTGTTTTCAGATCTCTGTTTTTTTTATACAGTGCAAGTTTACTGGCTACAGCCCATATTTTTCAATTGGTTCTTTATAAATTCCTTTGAAGTAGCACAGAGGTTAATGGTCTTCAGGTTAAAAAACATTGGTTAAGAGATTTTGTTCGTGTGCATTATTATTTTAGTTTTCCAGTTGCAAACTGTTAGGAAAAATGCTTAGGGCACCAGTTATACTTGTTCGTTGGATTTAGGGGGATTTGAAATTTGCTGGCGTTTGACAGTTAACGTTGCTGTTATTCTTAAGTACCTGTAGAGAAACTTGTAGACTTGCAGAGGGTTTAATCTGCTGAAATTCAAGTCCTCTGCTTTAGCACAAGCTAAAACTATCTGCAGGTTTTCAGATTGAAAATTCTTCAAATTGCCAAAATTTTGACATCCATATGCCATTCTCTGAAAGAAAAACTACACTGAGAACATTCTGAGTCTGGAGTGGTGCACCTCCAAGAGGTTAGTAATTAATGATGAGATAAAACAGTATCCCTTACTCTTCTGGAAATGGCTATGCTGGATAAAATTTTCCAAATACAGTCTAGCAGTTGCAAGGGTAAATGTCATTGCAAATGTTTAAATTTTTGCAAAAGTATGAGCAACTGAAAACAGGGCCTTATGAAGGGAAGCAATCACCAACATAATAACGGGTGGTACAGCTGGCTACCTTGTAATGAAAAAACCCTAAAGTTATGTAGTACTGTGGCTTTTGTGACGATAAAAGACTGAATTGTGGCAGCTCCTCACAACTATTAAAAGTCAAAAGTTGTCCTGCAAGGTTTTCTTTTCATTTCTAATAACATTTTAAATTTCACTTATTCTGTATGTCTGCTTCAGGTATTTGTTGCTTCCCAAGCAAATTGTTGAACACAATCATTATAAATTTTGGGCTTCCTGTTTTCAGAGATGAACCCAATTACGGAACGAACATGATTGATGTACTTAATTTTGATTATGCCTAGTCTTCAGCCAGGATGCTTCCACTGGTATGTTAATAGTAGCATTGCTAGAGGATGTGGGCTGCTCTAACCTTCCTTACAGAGTCTCCACGTTGCCATTACTGTCGGAAGATGTCTTCAGTAATGAGGGCAAAATGAACTGACTGATTTCACTCCATAATGGAAACTTTGGTTTAGAATCATTTTTATTAATACTGTTTTAATATTTTTTTTTCCCCCTGGGCTTTGTGTCCATAGTGGGGAAGACATGTATGCTGTAATTGCTGCTCCATGGGATATTTTTAAAGAATAAATAAGTGAAAGTATTTCCTATTGTTCCTTTCTTACAAGAACACACGCTGAACTCTCTAGTAGCTCATTTTATGAGTTTCCCAGTGGAAAAGCTCACAGCTGATCGGCTCTGTTCTCAACAGCAGATGTTCTTTTTCTGCTTGACTTTCGTGGTGAGCCATAATTTTGTTCTGTGTCTGATGGATCAGTGTTCAAAATTTCAAAATGAATTATTGGAGCAGCCTCCTGGGATTTTTGACTAAGCCAGAGCTGGAGTAAATCTTGAAGTCAAGTCATAAAAAAGAAAATTTCATGTTGGGTTGGATTTTAAAGATCAAAGGTTCATTGTGTAATGGGTCTACATTGCTCAATTTTCAATTCCTGAATAACTTTGAATGTTACAAGAGCAGTATGAATTCTTGCAGTCCATAAAGGAAGTCTGGAGATTTTTAGACCTGAATCTAGAGTTCATAACTGTGGAGTTATTGGGCTTTATGCCGGACTAAAAAAGCTACTCGTTACAGCGAACAGACAAACCCCTAGAGGAAAGGTAGAAGCATCAGTTATCGAACTACAAAAAAGTTGGAGGGGGGGGGGTTATGGGAAAGGTATCTTTATTAATGACCTCGCTGATGCACAGATTCCACCCTCAGCAAATTTGCAGATGATACAGAGCTGGGGGGAGTAGCCACTACACCAGATGGCTGTGCTGCCATTCAGAGGGACCTCTGTGGGCTGGAGAAATGGGCCAAGAGGAATCTTACGAAGTTCGACAGAGGGAAATGCAAAATCCTCTCATACCTGAGAAGAAGTAACTGCATACACCCGTACACCAGACTAGGGACTGACTGGCTGGGGAAGACCTTGGCAGAGAAGGACCTTGAAGGTTCTGGTGGACACCAAGTTGAACATGAGCCAGCAAGGACAGGGAAAGCCAACAGCATCCTGGACTGCATTGGGCAGAGCATTGAGGGTTGAGGGAGCTGATCCTTCTCCTCAGCCCAGCGCTGGTGAGACACATCTGGAGTGCTGGGTACAGGTCTGTGCTCCCCAGTACAACAGAGACACAGAAATATTGGAGTGTGTTCAACAAAGGACCGTAAAGGTGATGAAGGGACTGGGGCATCTGTTATGAGGAGAGGCTGAGAGATCTGGGACTGTTCAGCCTGGGAAAGAGAAGGCTCAGGAGGATCTTACCAACGTGTACAAATACCTGATGGGAGTAAAGGAGATGGAGTGAGACTCTTCAGTGGTGCCCAGTGCCTGCACAAGAGGCAATTGGTACAGACTGAAATACAGGAAATCCCATTTAAAAATAAGAAAGAACTTGTTTACCGTGAGGGTCACCAAGCAGTGAAACAGGTTACCCAGAGAGGTTGTGGATCTTTTATCCTGAGAGATACTCAAAACCCAACTGGATACAGTCCTGAGCAACCTGCTTTAGCTGAGGGTGCTTTGATCAGGGGAGTTGGACCGGATGATCTCCAGAGTTCCCTTCCTACCCTCAACCCTTCTGTGGTTCTGTATCCCATCTCATTGTGAATGATAGGCTTCCACGGGGCACTGTTATTATTATAAACAAGAAGGTTTTATCTCACTGAATTTAGCAGCTGAAAGCTGTGATGTGGTGCCTTAGTGCTACCAGGTACTTGTCTCTCCTAATATTCACATATTTGCTGGTGAGCAGAATTTCCAGGAGGGTCCTGCTGAGAGCGTGGTGCCGCAGCATACCATTGTGTGGCAGTGGCAGGAGATAATGCCTTAACTGGTGTCCTTCCCATTTCTGGATGATGCTGGTAAAAGGGATGGAAAAAGTCCAGAGAGAAGGTGAACGGGGTCTTTTTCTACCCATTCTTTGCAGATCACAGGGAGAGTGGGGGATACAGTGTTAGTGATCCTATCCTGCTTGTTGAGGTGTGGAAGCAGAAGGTGAGCTTGTAGAGTAGTAAAGACTCATTCTTTCCTACATCTCGGCCCCATCCAGTAGCTAGAAAACACATGGCAGTAGCAGATGTTTGCCTTTTCATTTTCCCTACACCTCCCCCCACACGCACACAAAAATTGAGAGGAGGGAAAAAAAGCACCATAGATGGGGAAGAGGAGACAGAAAAAAAATCCTTCCAAACAGAGCTGGAGCTTTATTAAAAACCAGCTACCAAGGTAGTGATTTAAATCATATAATCCCTTTTCAGACTACATGGATAATATTTTGGTAGAAACCCAGATAATGTTTCTTTCTGTTTCCAGTAACTTTGCTTCTGAAGCACAAAAGCTCACTTCTCTAAAAATGACCTCTAAAAATGAGAAAGATGTCACTTGTTAATACTGTCTATTATTCTTCTGGTATCTGACAAACGAACAATTTGAAATTTTTTATCATGTATGGTTTTGAAAGTTCTTATGCTGTTCTCACGTAGGGGCCCTCAGCTTCAGATTAAACCCCACACATATGGCATTTTCATTTTTCACATCCAGGTGACGGATATGATAGAAATGTGGAATGGCAGTAAGGTTTTTGTGTGTCACATTATCACGGACCAATTTTTATAGGTGTCTAAAAATAATAACTCTCTGCATATAGAGATTGTGTTTTAGGACTCCTGGAGGGTTTTATGTACTTGCTTCTTTTAAATTAACAGTTGGAGCTGAATGAACGATCTGTGAATAATTATTTTATATTAAGTTCTTCATTAAGATGCAGGAAAGGAAGGGGAGGGGGTAGCTGACAAGAGAAGCTGCAGTACTCCTTTCTGTTCCTCACAACTCTGTGGGGTGCGAAAATGATGAATAGCTGAAGTCCACGATTAGGATCTTAAAGGATCAGCGTTGCCTTTCAGACAGTGCTATCTCACAATGGCAGTTGGTGCTGGGATTTTCATGGGGTTGCATTCTCATCACAGAAACAGCCCCTGGACAAAATCGGGCCATCGATTTTGGCTCATTTGTCTCCAGATAGGAGTTTTTAAGAAGTGTGATTTCTGTGTGTAGCTGCCACCTCTTGTCTTACAGAGGCTTTTTTTTTTTTGCTATTACTAATATTAGCGTTGATGATGGGTACAACTTGATGTTGGTGGAGGAGCAGTACAAGACGCAGCCTCTCCTTTGTCAAAGGACACAGTGCAGGTGGACAGTGGTACGTCAGCATCTCAGTCGTGATGAACACCCAGGATGCTTAGGCTATAGCAGGAGAGGGCATGCTGTGCAGTGTGCGTTTTTTACTGAAGAACAAGTAGAGCGTGGAAGAGGAGGAAAAGTAGAAACTGAAATGGAAGGGCCTTAAGATGGGTATGAATGAGTAAGGTGCACTCTCCTGTAATAAACACATGTTCTGGAGTAAATCTCAGTATCTCTTGATGTGGAGTATCCCATTGGCTTTGGGACTGCCTAGGCAGCACCTTTCTTTCAAGATTGTGATGCTCCTTCTCCACCCCCTTTCCCCAACAGTAAGTCTTAGAGTTGGGAAGAAGAAACTGGAAAAGTTACGCAACTGGACAGTGGATTCCTGAGATGCTCGAGGTCCCAGGGATGTGCTATTTTTGTTGCTGCAGGCATTTAAAAAAATGTACTTCCAACATTTTGTTTTGGAATTATTGCTGGAGTTCTGAAGTCCAGGAATTTTTAGCAAGTCCTCACCATGGGAGCAGAAAGAAACAAATCCAAGATATTTTAATATGGCACACACACATAGTTCTATTGTTGCCAAAGGGAAGTGCTCTACTTAAATGTCAAGACAATGTTAGCAACAGCTGACTTGAGAGAAATGATCTGGTGATCCCATCCCAGTCTGGTTTCTGATGGTCAGCTGTCTTTCACTGAAAACTCCACCTCAGTCTTTCAATGCTTGGGAGGGGTTTATTGTATAATAGATTTGTAACCTGCACTCCGCTCATTTCTTCAAGTCGGGCGTTTTGGAGTCCTTGCAATAGGGTAGATGAACCTTCCTTTGTCAACATCTCTTTTGTGTGTTCTAGAGGGAACCAGTTGAGGTGGTAATCACCTAAAGGTGCAGCACAATTTCTGGGTCAGACTTTTCTTCTGGTGATATTTGGAAGCGCACCTCCTATTTCTCTTTAATAAGAAATTGGTGTCTCTTGAGCTCAGTTGCCTGTGCTAGGGAGATAAATAAGCAGTACTGTTTTAACTGGGATGGTTCTTCCCATCAGGACACTTGATTTCATTTGGAGTACTTTTCTGTTTTCCTCTCACTTGCCTGATCATCCCTCCCAGTATGAAGCTAACTAGTTAGAAACTTTCCCCCTCGTGCCCCCTGCCGTGTTGGAGTAACGCTGATGACAGCAAAGGACCTTTTTGGCCGTTACCATGAAATCGGAATTTAATTTAGTCTTGTCTGCAAGTTTCTCACGCTGCCAGAAAATCTTTTTTGTGTATTGATCCTAGGGCTGGTTTAAATGCAATTTTTTTTTTAGCTCAGTAATACATGATTGTTATTTTTCCAGATATTACTTCAGGACCCGTCCTTCTCCCATTCAGCTGTAATGCCTGTCCAGTCCTTTATGGACATCGCTGTGTACTACTGGCATCTCAGGCAGATGTTTTCAGCTGACCAGAGTGCATGTCAGGACTTAGTAACTTTTCTTCACCTCCTTATTCGATGATATTCTTTTGTATGCCTAATTTATTGTATTTGGGGCTGTATCCCTTTTTTTTTTTCTTCAGAAAAGTTTGAATGCCTCTTAACTTTTTGACTCATCAGAAGCCTAGTAAAGAGACCTCAGACCCATGCTTCCTCCAAATTCGTTTCTAGATTCCTCTTAGGCCTCCTTTGTATCATCTTTGGCTCTTTGTGGGCTGTTATTACTTCTGACAGTTTGATCTGCTCTCATCAGAGCCTATCCATAACTTTCAGGTTTTATCCTATATCTAAACTTAACTCTTTCACTGTGCCATTTGACATAACCTAGTGACTCTCTCTAAACCAGGAAAAGAAAAGATGACTCTCTCAAACTTCTTTATAACTTCATTTTGTTTCTGCTGATCTTTAGTACTTGTTCTATTTCTTCTTTTCTGTTGAGAACATTTTTTCATTTTTGTTGCTATAACGTTTTATAAGCCAAATCCTATGGCCTTTGTTACACTACACCACCTGTGATCTTACATGAGACTATTGATAATTTATAGACCAAAAGTTGGCTCTCGTAGAACCATAACTTAATTTTTATTTATTTCTGATTCAGGTGACAGAAAATGCCCATCCCTGCAACAGTACTTTCACAGAAACATCGTAACAGATGATGTGACCATGTTTTTACTGTTTTCTGCATTTTTTTGGCTTGCCACCCAGAGAACAAAATGAATTTGGCATTGCTATTTTAGCTTATAAAAATATGTTCTTTGTCTGTTTCATGTAATTTGACTTTATTGGCCTTCTTTCTGCTAAAATGTCACTAATCAGTGACATTTTATTTTAATGTATTTCATTTTATTTTAGTACATCATGATGTGTTAATGAGGATGAATGATTTAGAAGTACTGGGGGGGATGCAGTTACAAATAGGAGCAGGTGGCGAAAAACTGTGGAAATCTGAGGTAAGATTGCCGCTGTGTAAGGGGGGGATGGAATAGGCTGCCCTCTGTTACGATGTGCTCTGGATGCCTTAGCGGGGCGTAACCTGATTTCTAAATTCCTGGCAGCCGGAAATATTGCTCAGTGAGAATTGCCATCCAGGTGATGCCTTAATTTGTTTCGTCTGGGTGAGGATATTAGATTAACATCGAGCAAGGATTTTGCATAAGTGCGAGAAAGTGACTCACTGCCTTCTGCTCTCTGCCGGCATCTAGAATATGGTCGGCACCAACGTATCCAGATTCCTTTTGTGCACTGAGGATGCTGAGGGGGTGGGAAAGGTACGAGGGGGGATAGCGGCCCAGTTTGTGGGTTTCTGCTGCCGCCCGGACACCGGAGCACTTGCTGCGTGCTCGGTTTTCAAAATTAAACTTGGCAGAAAGCTGCCGTGTCCTGTGTCAGTGAATTCATCCCTTCAGCTGCTGTTGCTGCCCGCGGGTTTGCCTTCTGGGCTCAGTAATTGTCTGAAGGCTTCTCAGTTGTTTAATGTGGACGAATGTGTTGTGAGAACTTGACGTCACCATTTGCCTCACGTTGTCCACGTCATGATTCTGAGGCTTAAGTTTTAAGGTCACGTGCAGAACTCTTGCTGGTCTTCTCCTGTGCCAGCTTTCCTGCTGCAGGAGACAAGATTTTTTCCGTCCTCGATGTTTGATGCGCTGTAGAGGGAAGATGTAGGAGGGAATTGGCAGTATTTACGTTTGAGTTAATGAGCAAGGACAATTCTTCCAGTGCTGCCTCCTGCTAGCAAGAGACCACAATGTAATCGTTCCATAAACCTAATCCAAGCTCTATCTTACTGTTACTTCAATTTTTCTTTTCCTTTCCCCAAATTCTCCTCTAGTAGTAATGAACAGTTTTTTTCATAAAATGAACACTGTTGTTTTAAGCCCAGAGGAGGGCCACGAAGATGATCAGAGGGCTGGAGCACCTCTCCTATGAAGACAGACTGAGAGAGTTGGGGTTGTTCAGCCTGGAGAAGAGCAGGCTCCAGGGAGACATTACAGCCGCCTCCCAGGACCTAAAGGGAGCCTACAGGAAAGGTGGGGAGGGACTCTTGATGAGGGAGTGCAGGGTAGGGTGAGGGGTAGTGGTTTTTAGCTGAAAGAGGGGAGATTTAGATTAGATACTAGGAAGAACTTCTTTACTGTGGTGGTGGTGAGACACTGGACCAGGTTGCCCAGGGAAGTTGTGGATGGGGCTTTGAGCAACATGCTCTAGTGGGAGGTGTCCCTGCTCGTGGCAGGGGGGTTGGAACTAGATGATCTTTAAAGTCCCTTCCAACCCAAACCTTTCTATGCTTTTTTGAATTTCCTACCTACACTTATGTCCATCCCCTTTGTTACAGCCCAACATTGCTCTGTAGCATAAACCAGCCCCCTGTCTAAAGTATTTTAAAAAAGCAATCACGTCCCCCGTCAGCCATCAGTCTGCTACATTAGATAGAGTTTGCTTTCTGTAGTCTGCCCTTAAGTTATTTTCTTCCTTCATAGATTCTTAGAATCATTTAGGTTGGAAAAGACCTTTAAGTTCATCGAATCCAAATGTAAGCTCAACATTGCCAAGTCCACCACTAACCCATGTTCCTAAGTGCCACATCTACATGTCTTTTAAATGCCTCCAGGGATGGTGACTCAGCCTCTTCCCTGGGCAATCTGTTCCAATGCTTGATAACCCTTCTGGCTAAGAAATTTTTCCTAATATCCAATCTAAACCTCCCCTGGCGCAACTTGAGGCTGTTTTCCTCTTGTCCTATCCTAAAGGCTCTTTTCTGCATTTGTTGCAGTTAGGTAGAATTCAGGTTTCTTCATAAAGTGGATATAAATTAGAGTCCACCGAGGTATCTGATTAAAGGAAAGAACATAGATCAGGTACAAATCTGGTTTTTATAATCTTGTAAAGCACAAGCCATTTAGTTCAACTTCAGAGCTTAAAGTTTTTCCTCTATGTGGTATTCCAAGAGACATCTAATCTGTGCCATGTTCGATGGTATAAAAATTCCCTGTGCCTAATGAAAAGGTTTTTCCTGCTTTATCTAAGTATCATGTTTTCTTATGACAGCGTCACATCAATGCCTTGTATTTGTTCTTGAATTGAATAGCGAACATGTTCTTGACCATCTAAAATGGAGAATTTTTTCATTTAGGCCGATGGAAAGCTCTTACTGCTAGTCCCCAGGACTATAGCCCTTAGCTGTGTTACTGAATTTTGTCCACTTCTGTCACCCCACCCCTCATCCAGTTTTCTGCTAGGATGTCCCAGTTCTCTGTTGTATGGGAAGCGTCTTCAAACGCTGCCATCAGCACGGGCCATTTCCTGACCGTACTTCTTGTAAAGCGTCACTGGTAGGAAAACTGCGATCTTTCCCAAGACTAACCCAGCCTTGGAGAAACTCAAAAAATGATCTCTCTGCAGTCCACGCTGACACATCCTCATAGGTGATTCCTGAGCTTTTTTTTTTTTGTCACTAATTTCCTCCTCCTCCTCCGCAGCCAGACTAACAGTTTCTGATACGGGTAACAGAAGCACCGCAGCTGTGAGAAAAAATCGGCGTGTGTGATGGCAGTGGGGAAGAGGACGAGGGGACTCACGCCGAGTATGTCTCTGCTGTCTGGAGGACTGTTGTGATAGAAGTGGGTGTCATTCAGCTGCATACAGGCGGAGTTCTTTAGGGACTAATAATGGAAGTTTGCAGCCCAGACTGGCCGGTTGACTCGCTGCGTGTGGTTTGTATCATGAGCGAGGCAGAGGTAGAGCAAAATGCATTTAGTGAATAATTTGTGTAATGTATGAATGGTGAAGAGTGATAACAGCCTTGGACATTTTAAGAACAAGAACTCTGAAGTTACGAGAGAGATATATATGTGTGTATGATAATTAGCAAATAGAAGAGGGATATGAAGTTGGCAAAACTGCAAACGACAGTAGTGTTGTGCTGGCCATATTCACATTTTGTAATTTGATTCAAGAGAAGAACGGAGCAGGAATAGTTCTGGTCCTAAAGAGCAAGAACTAAGTTTTTATGCCCTTTTTTCCCCGAAGTTTTATTTCATTTAGCTATATGAAAAAAAATAGTTGAAGAGAAAGGCAGGAGGACTGTTCCATCTTGCACAAAGGGACAGAGAAGCGGAAGTCTTCTCCAGGGCGAATAGCTGTAGAGATGGAGTGAATTCGCAGTCTATCCCCTGGAGTACGTGTTGTATTGGAGCAGTTAAAGAGGCATCTGCTGCTTAAATGCAATCAAGAATTGCATTTTATTGGTTTATTTTTCTTATTGCAAATTTGACGTCAGTCTTGTAATCGGGTCCTTACCCAGTTGCTTTGCTGGGATGTACTTTATTTTCTGTCTGGTATATAAAGGCAAAGCAAAGATGCCTGAGGAATCGGGCGCTTTCAATTCGCAACCGGTGAATTGCACAAATCGTGGCTGCAGTGGAATAACCGTAGTGCCTCGTAACCCAAAACAAGTTGGGAACCTGCGTTAGGAAGCATTTCCCACCAAGCTGTGTGTGGTGACTCGGGAGCTGGTGGTGGCGGATGCAAAGTCCTTCTTTCGGCAGACGTTCTCCAAGGCATTTCTCACAGAGGGTCATCAAGAGAGCGAGAGCCCTTTACGCTTGTGCCATCAGATGACCTCATACCCTAACAGCCCGTAACGTATAGCTCATGTAGCTAAGAAAAGGTGTTAGATCCCATCCCTTTCTCAGATGCGTGGGTTGTCAGATATTGTGGGACGAACCTAGCAGTTTGGTGCAGCTTTTTTTCTGCTCTGCTGTTAAACTGGAGTTTCTTCAGATTCGCACTTTGGGGGAATAATGTTTAAATAATATATTTACCATAGGTATGGGGATAGACTGTATGTGTAGGCATGTGGGAGGGATGGGGGTGTATGCTGCATTTAAAAAGCCATCTTATATAATGGAAAAAATATTTTAAAACATGAGGGAATGCATCATTTCTTTCTTACAAAAAAAATCTTATTTCTGTTGTTTATTATTTGGATCTGATATATCAGACAAATCTGCTCTGGAGAACCAATTACAGCTTTGGTGCGTGCTGTGCTTGGTTGTTCGGTTCCAGGACTGGTCATGGAGAAAGCAGAAGCAGCATCTGTGCAGAGGCTGTATTTTCAGCTCTGGAAATTACTTCCTGACCATGAAGCATGTCTGCACTGCAGGATTTTAAAACAAACTCTTATTTGTTGTTTGCTCCCTGATAGTCAGTCCTGGGGAGAAGAGAAGATAGGTCTGCAGCTCCAGGTCTTCTGGCTTTTACAGCTAGTTGCATGACTCCTTTCTTAGTTTGAGGAGTTTTCTGAGTAATGAGTTTTGTAATTTTTTTTTAAATGGTTCCTTTTCTGTTGATTGAATCATTTTATTATCTTGTAGAAGGCAAGGCAGAAAGTACTAACCCTAGGAAAGAACGATTGTTTCCTTTTGGAGCATGGAGTGAGTACTGATGGAGAGCAGCCAGGCAGCGCTTCTAGTGTAAATGGAATCATTTAGGTTTAGATGGCTTGCAATTACAGCTTAAGCTAAATGGGTTGCTCTACAGGCTATTAAACCTAATTAGCCAGTAATTTATGTTTCACATCCTGTATACACCCCAATTCCCTAATCCCTATCACTACTGTAAATCCACTAAGAATTAGCTGGACAACAGAGGGTAGGGACTGGCTGAGGAGGCCAGGTAACGACTGGCATTGTATTGAAGCCTTTCCCTCTTCACTTTGGAGGTCACACCAAGCATGACCTCCCATCCAAACTGGTGGTCATGGTGAAGGAGTCTTGCCCGAATTGAAATACATTTGGCTTTTCTTTTGCTGTCAGACTTAGAATCATAGAATCATTCAGGTTGGAAAAGACCCTTGGGATCATCAAGTCCAACCATCAACCCTGCTCTACAAAGTTCTGCCCTACGCCGTATCCCCCAGCACCGCATCTAAACGACTCTTTAAGAGTCTTGGTTAACCAACGACTTGGTTACGAGCGGTCAGGAGGTTTCAGCTGTTTCAGTAGTAGGCTTTTGAAGGACGGACAGGAAGAGGGGTACCCCATTATTAGCTTTATTTCTGTAAAATACTGCCAATGTGTAAAAAGAGACAGTGGTATGCCAGACATTTTGTATCTGTTAGACTGTTATAAATAACTGATGATACTGCTAGTTGGGAA
>KZ508441.1:27729-45191 GCA_002844005.1 Limosa lapponica baueri | reverse complement strand
GAGATACAAGGGAAAAAGAGCTGATGGTTGCTTAGAGTTTTCCACTCCGAGCATCAGCAGTCTCAAACTGCAATCAGTGGTGGAAGTGGACGTGTTAGAACAGCTCAGGACAGCAGATTTTTGTGCTGTTTGCCATGATGGTACAGAGGAGGTTTTGTCTGCCCAGGGAGAGCTCCAGGCTGATTTTCTGGGCCCAAGAGCCATGGAACTGTGTCAGCTCCACGGCTGAAGCGCCAAACTTCAGGAACTGTCTCTGAGGCTGTCTTTATTATTGTTGCTGCTGTTGTTATTATTATTGTCATCATTATTATCATAATTTTCTGTGTGACTGTTTCCTGTTTGGTATTTGTGGGAATGTACAGTTCTTGCGTCATGTTGGGAGAGGAAAATAGTCAATTTCTGTTTTAATTTATGCCGTATGCAAAGAACATGCAGCAGAAAACAAATAAGGAAAAAAAAGGTCTATCCTTCTGTTGCAAATGCATGGCTCCTCTGAAAATGAGTATATTGTTGCTCCTGTTGTTAATTAACATTTTTAAACTTCTCAATTTTACAGCTTGATTAGTAAAAATGACAAAGGATGAAAGCTTATAATCTCTTCAAGACTTAACTCTGAATTTCCAGTTGTTTTCTTTAGGTTTAAAATGACAGGAATAAATTCTCAGCTGTATCTTAGGCCTTTTGGTAATGCATTGTGAAACATTATACAGTGTACAGAGGAGAAGATGTTATCGCTAGACCTCCTCAGACAGGCAAAATTCAGCGTGTCTGCGAAGTGCTAGAGTGGTGGTCCTGGTGACTGAAGGCTGTTCAAAACAACAGTGGCAGTGACAGTGTCACCTGCCAACCACATCGGCACTGGCACTTAGGAGACTGTCCCCTGTTCAGAGAGCCCTTAACCTCACTGTTGAGATTTGCCAGAGATAAGCAAGGAGAACGGCTGCCGTTTCGAGTAACAGATCATCTCACCCTTTGGGGAATTACTGCAGTTTTAAAGAGAAGGTTTGGGTAACATGACCCAGGATGAGGCTCCCCGTGTGCTACTCGTACTTGCCCCAGCCTACAGATGTACACTCGTAAAGGTGTCAGAAAAACAAGTCAGGTTACGTTATCACTTCTGGTTTTCCGAGAATTAGGAGCTGTTTACTGTCATCAGAGTAGCTGCCCAAAGGGGATTTTTCTTTCCCTACTATAAAATCCCAGCAGGCACAAGTGAGAAATTCAGCCATGCCCTTACAGGAACAGGTTGCCAGTGACTTGCCTTTGCTAGCACCTCTCCAGCACAACAGGTTTCCCAGCTTCCTGGCATATTTGGGCCAACCTAAGAGATTTGCTAGCAGGAACTACCTAACACAATGCTGTGCCAGGTCAGAGATTGTTAATAACTGTAAACAACAGGGGGTTACATGGGATCTTTTCAAATAAATACATGTACCACAGTAAATTACTTGTAATCAGCCAGGTGTCCAGCAGGTCCTCCTGCTCTCCTTTGTGCATTGTGGCAAGATGATCTGGTGAGCCCTGCTAGTCTGGGCTTCCTTGGATCCGTCCACTTCCATTACATCGTCTCTTTGTCAGCTTCTTCCTTTGCTCCACCTGTCCTTGGCCAGCGCAGTGTTCCTCAGAGTCTTCCAGAAACCCCTGTGACAGAGTCAGAATAAACAGCGCTGCGCATTCAAACACCAGCAAGGTTGGTTCAAACATCACCTCCCGATACAGACAATCTGAATGAGGCTTTTTGCAACAAAACTAAGACCCAGGAGACAATTTTGATTTTCGAGATGATTCCCTGCACCCAGAAGCCAGAACACCATCCGTACTAGGACCACAAAGCCATAGGGAGTTCCTACCCTGTCTCACCCTCCCGGCCTATTTAGCTCTGTCTTTTAGCCAAAGTCAGGCTGGATCAACACCTGTTGTTTGAACAGTCACATGAAAACTCTTACTTTTAAGAAGAAATGCTGTGTGGGTCGCAGTACAATATATTTAAATCTGTTTTATTATTTATTGTCAAGTCAGCTGTGTAACAGAGCTGAACAAAGATTTTCTACTTCCTCTCTGGCTTGGTATCAGAGACTGCTCAGAACAAGTTTCAGTTTTTTCCCGTAAGTATTGCCTTTATTGTTTAATGTTTTACATACACATCCATAAAAGCTACCCAGCAATCAGGCACCACGCTGTTTACTCAGTATCCTTATTTTGCTTGTTACTATGTTAAAATATCACTAGTGGTGTATTGTCAAAGATTCATTTTGCAGATACGTTGGAAGCCACAGCCTGCTTTCCTTACAGTCCTGTAGAGACATGTGGAGCTAAAACACGCCTGTGACCAAGTTTACAAACGTTTCCAACTAACACCCTCACCCGCATTACAAGATTACCACTCCAGTCACCAAAGCTTGGGGTCTCTCTTACATTGAAGGAGACAATTATATCCCTCTCATGTGTTACAGAAAGCTGGCAAAACATTGTTAGACCTGTCAAAAGCTTGTTTTTCTCTCCTTTAATGCAGAAAGCCTTAGTATAAACACCAACTATGTGAATGTATTTACCCTAAAAGCCTAAAATCTCCTTGTATTAGTTGTGTGTCTCCAAGATCAAGCCCACTGGATTTCTGTTGGTGAACGCTTGTGCACACTTTTCATAGATGAGGGTTGTCCCAGGCTGGCTTACGTTGCATTGCAGTTGGATATTCTTGGAAAGGTCTTCCCGTGATGGACAATGATCCCTGAGCAGTGGTATCAAGTGTTGAGGTGGAACAAGGTGAAGAATGTGTACATCAGGATGCCTGGCTGTAGCAGACACCACAGAGGGGCTGGAACCTGTGCTTTCTTTACAAGGACGTCATTTTGAGACAAGTTATATCTTGACCTCAACTTTGTAGCATAGCTTTATTGTAAATAGTTTCTTCTCAGCTGCTCAGTTCTTTAAAGATGGCCTCTAGAGTTCTTAGAAGTTTGAAGGTTTAACAACTGTTTTTTTTTTTCTTTTTAGCTAAAAGAGGAAACAGAGGCAGCAGCTCCTGAACCCCATATTGATCTTGAAGATCTCCTGGAAGTCCCTAATGAAGAACAGAAATTAAAACTACAGGTCAGATAGAGGGACTTGGTGACTTTAAGTAAGGGACTTCCTTCAGAAAGAGTAGTGGTGGGATGTGGGGTACAGAGTATGTGTATACAGTGTTGTGTGATGCTTCCTTGTGCCTTACCCTGTCAAACGTAGTAAGATTATTTACCCTTTCTGTAGGAAGGGGAGAATGGGTCAACTCATAAAATACTAAAATGACTCCTCCTTGGTTTTTAGGAAATCCTCCATGAGTGCTCCAGCCCAACAGAGGTGAGTGAAGCACCATCAATATACGTATGTTATACTGTGCTCTAAGAGCGTGCCTGCTGCTGCTTGGCTGAATAGCCAAGATCCTACTGTGCCCAACATGACACTGCAGATTTGTTTAATTTCCAATGGGAGGTGTTTGCCATTTTGTTCTGCTGTGTTAAGAAAATACATATAAATCTACACATGTGAGCTGAAAGCAGAGCAGCGAAGCAAATAAGGAATTACGCTTTACAACCAGAGAAAGTTCACTCCGTGTTTTGGACGTCCTGAGATGAGCAGGCTGAGCTGCCACGTGGTTCTCAGGGTAGAAAAGCCATAAGCAGTGATACAGCTCACAACCATCCTGCCCACTGTTAACTAAATGCACTCTTAGCTTAAACTACTCTAGTGTTATGAGTGACAGAATGCAGGATGTCCCTCAGATTAGATTGGGCAGATAATTGTTGAGCAGCAGCCACGTAAGTTAGTTTTACATGTGAACTTTACAAGTACTGGCTTTCACTCGGAGAGTTAAAGAAATCCCACGAGCTGTCACAATGTCCAAAGGAGCGGAGCCCAATACCTGCTGCCCACGACACACAGCAACTGCTTTCACTGCACTGCCAACCTGTGCAAAACGGGGTCCCCCACCCCTGCTTCAGTCACGTGCGCTGCACGTGAACATTGTGCTGGGACATCATTCATCAGTCTCCACGTCTGGTCGAGCCCAGGTAGGCGCACAGTGATGAACATACAGAAAATGCGGTGGATGCACAACTATCATCGAAATTAAACTCGGCTGTAGCAAACATTACAGATAGTCTCCTAGCAGGGGTTCAGCAGGCAAGGCCGGCAATAAGGAAATAGTTTTCAGGGTGTCTGAATTTCAGAACTTGGGGAAGAACTCCACATTCCCAGAGAGGTAAATGAAAAGAGTTTGCTCTACTGATTTGTAAGCCATGAAAGTATCTTGCAGCCAGCATGGTACTTGCTAACTACAAGCAGATACTGCTGCCCTGTTGGCAAAAATATGTATTTTCACTGTGGTGATCTTGAATCCAGTCCCCTTGAAAGATCACAGCAGCCTATTTGCAGAAAGCAGAGAGAGGAAACAAACTGGTTTCCTCTGAAGGGACTGACTGAAAAGGTATGGATGATCCAAGGCATTTGCTTCCAGAGCATGCTGTGGCAGGCAACCTCTGATCACCCAGGTAAGGAAGCCAGGCTCCCACACAGCACAAATGGTAACCAGCTGCAACACTTCCAGCGACCCTGCCTAATTACAAGGACGTGCAGGTGTCTCTGGGTGAAGAAAGGCTGCGCACTCCTTTATGGTGATGTTACTTGTCATGCAGAGGGTAAAGTTTGCACTAGTCACACTTCTGCTTGGAATAACCAGATGGTCGAGTTTAGTTCATAGTCCTTGGCCGTGTCAGCAAAGTAGTGGGGGTTTATCTCCATTAACTGCTCATCTATCTGCTCTGCCTCTCCTCAACCCCTGCTCCAGGTTATCATTAGTCCTACATGTGTTTTGCTCCACCCCTTCTCTGCCAGCCACTTCCTTGTAGAATTGGCACAGCTCCGAGATGGTTTGCAATCCACACCATGGAGCTTGACAGGTTCGACAAGAGGGACAGCTTGTTTTGCCCTAGATTGGGAAGGCAGCAGAAGTGGGCAGGAGGTTATGGTGGCAACAGGAAGCAGTGGGACCTAACCAAGGACAACAGCTTCCTGAGGTCATCTAAAGGTGGAAAAAGCAGGTATCTGGGATGAAGAGGGGCAGGCTGGCTTCTGGGGAGAAAGTAAACATGGTGGCACCGGAGGGAGACAGGGGAAGGGAAGCAGACGGGCTTTTAGACCCTTTTCATCCATTAAAAGGTCTCCTTTCCTAAGGTAAATGATAGGTTTGCTCAATACATGTCAAAATTCTGGTTTCTGCTCAACATGAAGGTGAATGTGGGAATAATGCAAATGCCATAGTACTCTTTGGGCTGGTGAGTATGGAATTAACATGTCATCCTTCAACCAATTCTCATTGTAGGACTTCATTACGGAATTGCTTAGTCGATTGAAAGGTCTCCGGAGAGTCACCAATCCTCAGAAGAAATGACCTTGCCCACATGAAACACCCAGCTTTGGTCACACAGAAACATGTATCTTCCCCACGAAAACCAGGATCAGCAACATCACTTCAGAATATGTGTAGGACTTACTGTTATTGAGAAACATCACCAAGCTTGTGAACTTTGTACCAGTGGTTTGAAGTCTCCACTCCTTCCAGATCTACGCAAAGCGCAGGGAGATAGATTGTACGTTTTCCTGATTCTTAAAGGGCACGTTAACCTGGGGAACAGCATGTCCTTCCTTTAGTTTCTTCTAGGAATTTCCATGCTGGCTGAGGAGCGCTGAATACAATTCTCAGGAGCTCATCAAGACTTCTTTCTTTCCGTCCACTGCAAGGAAAACAAGGCATTGGTTATCACTCATTCATCAACATGGAAAATCAGGTACTGTTAAGCCGCACTCTGTTTCAGTCTGGCTGGGACCCAGCTGCTATCTCCTGCCTGTTACTTGTAGTACCTGACTCCAAGGCATTGCATATACTTTGTAAGTCTTATTAAGCCTCTGTTATTCATGAAGGTTGGACAGAAAATACGCAGTAGGATGGAAGGAAAATGTTTGAGTGTACCTGGTCTAGTAAGGGGAAGTTACTGAAACAGCTGCTAAGGCTAATGATAGACAGATTGTTTTTCCTTTTTGTGGAATTTAGGACTGAATGAATTAGAAGCGTCTTCTAAAGGAGCAAAGTCTGGGAATGATTTTTGTCCTAATTTAAAAAGATGGTGGAAAAATACTTATTTTGTATATTAAAACAGAGAAAACCAGCTGTGCACTGCTTGCTTTTGCTCTCTTTTTAGGCACTAAAAGAAAAACTGAAGTGAAAAAATACTTGCTCCAATTTCCCTGCAGGGAGCATCTCAGAGTGAGTCTTTCGCAGACAGGTAGATCTCACAAATGAGAAGTAAAACAGGACACACTGTGTTGCTGCACAAACTCTTCTGGCTACAACAGGCGGCTGGAAAAATACAGAGGAAACTACATCCAGCCTGTCAGCAAGTCAGTAACTTGACACATGCGGCTAGGAAATAAGACGGCAAATGGAGGCTGACTGCTTAGGCAGAGCAGACTCGCACATTACGTCCTCCCCCTACGCTCTCACGCCTGCTGCTCAAACACAGGAGGTGAGCTGCTGAGTCACATCCAGAGGGGCTCCTATGCACCGGGATGTTCAAGGTCAGCTTTTGAGTACATGTTTTGTCAGAAAGGGACAGAAGGGGCCAACTCTGGAACAAAAGGGACATGCAGGTTAGCTAGCAAAGACAAACAAGAACTCTTGGGCTGGACCAGCAATATCTTAAACAGATTAATCTTTTCACCTTTATCAGTAACAGGGTGACAACTATTACCTTTTGCTTCCCTCCTATTTTCCAGCAGAAGTGTCAGTGATCAAGCTGTGGGCTGTGGACAAAATCCAAGCTGCCATAGAATCATATGGGGTTGGAAGGGACCTCGTAACAACTGCAATGTAACGGATTGCTTCCCTTCACATGCTGTTCTTGCATGCGACTGCCTCCTGGAAGTTAGCAAGCCATGCACCTCGTGCCTCGTCCTAAGTCTGCTCCAAGAGGCTCTAAGCCTTACCCACTAGGCTGGAGAAACGGCCTTTCTTCATCAGATCCATATATATCTAAGGTAGCCCACGGGACATGCCATTTTTGGCTTAGTAAAGGGCTAATAGGACATGCCTGCCCTCCTGAAATCTCAACTTTGTAAGTAAAATAACAACAAAAAAAATTAAATCCAGAGCTGCACTGGTTGTAGATCTGGCATTGCTCACGGGTCGAAACCTGCTAAGACCCATCTATCACACCCCTTGAGAAAGGAGAGCAGCACACTGACAAAGAGCTCTGAGCACTGTTAAAAACACAGACTAGGTTCAAACAGAAGTTCAGGTGGAAGATCTAGGTGGACAGACCATGAACTGAGTGTCCTAAACTAGAGCTGTAATTAGCTGCAGAACAGTAGTGCATAGGAGCCCAGATTAATTACATACCCTACCAGGAGGCTTCTGCTCAGCTGCAGCAGCAGAAAGACCCGAGATGCCTTTCCTCTGGCCCAAGACATAGATTTTCTCCACCCTGGGAATTGTTCTGTATTCTTTCAATATGGGGTGATGCAAAGAGAATGTCTGCTTTGAGGCAGACATTGTTAGAACCCATGGAAAAGCAGGTTCTTGGAACTCTACTAGACAAAAGTTGTCTTTGTATTTATTCCGCAAGTAGCAGAAAGAGAGGAAGCTGCAGCCCCTATGACATGCAGTTGGTTCTGATACGTAAGGACATCAATACTTCACGAGAGCGCTTCAAATCATCAGTGTGATCATTTGGAACAAAGCAAGATGTGGCCCAGTGCTAGATGACTACTCAGCTCACTGGTGCAAAAGAAAAAGCAACATAAGGCAGAGCAACTTCTTTTTGTTTAGTTCTTGTTTACATTTACTTTTTGGTTGTTCTCAGCCTAAACCATAAGAATAGATTCTTTTTTTTTTTTTAAAAAAAAAACCACCTTCCAATAACTTTGCTGTTTCTCAGCACCGTGACTAGCATAGGGCTGTAGTGTTTTTATGCAGATAATGTGTAAGAATGTTTCTTTAAAGGAATTTTGCCCTCTTTATTATACCTAAACAACTCAGGATGTATGAAAGCTCATATGCTTTTCTAATTGAAGGTTTATGAAGATGTATAAAATAACCTCTAATGCAGTTTTCCCTTAGTTATGATCAACACTTACATTGCCTTTAAAAATATTCTGGCTGCTACATTTGGACATGACCGTGTTACAGCACTTGAGACAACGTGGAGGCTTGTGAATCACAGCAAATGCAGTTTAACTAAGCTTAGACCTCTCTTTGTAAACTAACCTGACTTAAATCTTGTCTTATCATTATTTTGAATTCTTGTTGGGGTAGAGCCCACAGTTGATAGTTCACATACAAAACATTTTGAGAGGGAAAGAAAATCTTCTTGTGTCCCCACGGCATGCTACAAAGACAGAAGCAAAGCAGCTGATTCTCTTTCTTGAAGATACCAAGCTCTCTTCAGACCTTGAATGGCTATGACTGAAGTTGATCCGGCCTGTCAGGAACTGATTGTTTACCAGTATCTTTACTTGTTTACCAGCACCTTTGCAAAGACAAGGAAAAGGAGTAAGCAACACAGCTAAAAGCGCACTGCCCACTTAAAGGTCACGCTGCATTCCTCTTTCACAATGACAGATTCAACTAGGTTTGCTTCCTGCAGAGATGCCTGATCTAGATACCCCTTCTCCCCTCCTACATGCAGGTCTCTGAAACAACAGGTACAGTGGGAATGGCTTTTTCAGGGGAAAGTGCTTGGGCTGCCACTAAAATGGCCAATTATATGCAGAAAGCTCAGGAGCCACAAAAACGTCCATTAGTGGCGCAGGGAAAGCACCAGCGTGTTGTGTATAACTGAAGAGACTCTTCCATGTATGACTAAGTTCTATTTCAGGTATTGGGTTGGGTGCACTTCTGGATTCCTTGGGATGACCCCACAGAAACCAATCTGGGAAACTAAATAAACTGCTTCCCGCTGTAACCTGTTCCTTTACTACTGATGTGAACAGAGGAAGGCTTACAAGACACAGCCTGCCTAACTCCACAAGGAGCTCGAAGTTTGGTTGTGGCTGATAAAGCATTCAACTTGTTGCAAGTAGCACACCAGCTCATACTAAGGTGTTTAAAATAAAAAAAAAGCAGCTATAAAGCAAGAATTAACACGTCTCCTAACTGCTTGGAAAGGGCACAGGCTGAAGCCCAAAGGAGTGGATCAGTCTCAGAAGAGATGTAAGAACAGGCATTTGCATCTCCTCCTGTACATGCAAAACACAAAGTATTTAACCTAAGACAGAATTGGGCTGTCTTGCTATCAGACTAATTACCCAGGTCAAATAGCAATGAAATTCCTACAGTGTCATTCCTACAATAACACAAAGCCAGAACAGCATTTTGTTTTTAAGACTGCAAGCTCCTCAGGGCAGTAACTCTCTGCTTAAATTTTTGTGTAACACAGGGCTTATTGTGAGCTCTCGCATCAGAACAACTCAAGTAGTTTTCCTGCCTACCTGTCCCAAAGAGACGGGCACTGGTAAAGCAAGGACTGCCAGGAGAAAGAAGATCCTCCACAAGAGTCAGGTTTTGCCACCTCTTCCTAACGAAGGGTTTTGATGGCACTGCTGGATACACTTCCAAGTTTTAGCGTGCCAACCTGCTATATTATTATCCTACGTCGTTTGATACAGGTTTCTGTTGAAGGGCCTGATGCAGCCCAGCACGTTAGCGCAAACCCACCTTCAGCAGCAGCTTGATTTTTCTGCTGTGCTCTGACCAGAGGTGGCAGAGATGCAGGCAAACACTGTTTCGTCAACTCACCTATTTCGTCAACTCACCTACAGAGGAGGTGACCTTGAGGACAGGGGCAGGGCAGACAGCTGGGAGCGGCAGTCTCAAACCAGACAGGCAAGATTCATTCGAAACTCCCTGTCAAAGGCAAAGCTTTGATTTTTTTTTTTTTGCCATTGGAATTTTTCAAACTTAGAGAGCTGTCTTCGAAGTCACATTATGGTCCTGGGAAGAGCTCATCCTTATGGGACATTAGAGCCAATTTATGGCAAGTTTAGTTGAGTATTTGAAGCAATTCTGGGTGCTTTGGTCACTGGCACGTGCCACTTGCACCTGGAGTATCTCCAGGGAGGGACAGGAGAATATTAAACTGAACTCCTCTCATAGCCAGATAAAGAGCATCACACAAGTAACATCTTTATCCTACCAGGGGACCAAATAATAAACAGAGCCAAAACCCACTTTCAGACTAATACACAACTCTTCCAGATTAACGTACTGCTCTTACAGACCACACGGAACTTTGGCACAGCCACTGCAGACCACAACGCCGTGCACAGGTAGCAAATTACCTTTACAAAGCAGCCTTTATTTCATGTATGTGAGCAACACTGCCCATCAAGGCAGAGCAGCCCCTGCACCTTTTCCAGCCACACCACCGAAACGTTTTTGATGACTTCATGATGCTTCATTTCTTTCCCTAAGCCACTTGACACAAGGACTAAGATACCATTACAAGAAGGCAACACTTTGTAAAGGGCTGTCAGGCATTTCCAGGACAGATTTTAACCACAGGCCTCCATAAATATTTTTTATTATGCTTTGGAAGTTCTCATCACACACGTGATCACGACATAGACAGTTTTCTTAGTGCAAAGTGCTTTGCTGCCTGTTGAGCCAGTGTGCAAGCTGTTAGCAAAAGCAGGAAGTTACTTACGAGCCAGTCAGTACTGCCTTAAACACACATCTTTACTGTTACCCGTACTGCCTTACCATCTGTATTTATAGACTTGTATCCACCTCCTCATATGAAGTCCTCATTTATCCCCAAGCATGCACAGCAAACCCTGCACTTCTCTGGTTGTATTTTTGAGGACAAAGTCACACACCCTCCAAGCCTCTCTCAGATTACAGCACATTCTTTAACTGTCCAAAACATCACCCGTTTTCGCTGCAAATCCACTTGGACTCTTCCCATCTGGCCAACTCTTCTCTTTTCCTGTTCTCCATCTCCTTTTCTGCCCATGAAGAGAGCGATCAACTCTACTTGCAAGGAAGATGATAGCGGGAGGTGTGGTGGTCCTTCAGATCAAACTCATCATGGCCTTCCCTGAGAAGCAAACACAAAGTGCAGTCAGAAGGAAATATCCAGGCAGGGAACTCACCCTTAGCCACTGCACAAGAAGCCTCCCAGCAGCCCTGAACTAGAAACTTATCCCAAGGGTTAGCTGTGAGGACCCAACCGGCAGCCAGGTGGACTGACTACTTAAGATGCTTGTAACAGAAACCTTTGAGGTGCTTTGTGGAAAGGTCTGCTCATCCTTGCCTGCTGGAATGGGAAATGACAATAGGTCACTGTCTCTTTCCCTCCTTGAGAGATGCATGTAACTGGTGGCTCATTTTCAGCACCACGGCTGTGATTCCCAGGCACATTAGCAACTTCTACAGCAACAGTCAAAACGACAGTCTGCTCCACACAACTCTGAAAAGTAACTGTTGGGGCTAAAATGCAGTGTATTGGCAGAGGTCTTAACCGTGCTCAGAAGCAGGCGGTATTAAGTAAGGCACATGCTTGCACCTGCAGCATGAATATACTCACTCACCTGCCAGGCTGCTGATTCTGCTTTTACTGATGTTTGCCACCTGACACTTTTGTTTGTTTGTTTTGTTTTTAATCATCTAACATTTCCAGTCATATGTTTTCTTACTGTTTTCATATGTTCTCCCCCACTCCATTTCCATCTCTCTACGAAAACATTTGCAGGAAATGAGAGAATATACACAAAAGCATCTCTTACTATCCCAATCAGATTGTTAGTATCCTGCTGTCTGAATGTCATCAATCACTAATCCGAGAACCCAGCCAGCTACTCAATACTTTTGAGGCATGAAAAAAAGAAGCCACACAAGCTGTGAAGAATAGTTTTGTATTCAAGGGAATTAACCCTCCAAATCTGAGACATGCAATTTGTTTGGTCAAAAGCCAAACTACAGATGTATAAGAACCAAGACTATAGCTGCTGCAAGGCCTGACTGAGGAGAAAATGTTCACCCATATGTATTTCAACAAAGATTTTTTTATATGGTTTAAGACTGCAGCGTCTCAACATAAGAAAAGCCTCAGGAATTTCTAATATCTGAGCTCCCCTCTTATGGCAATCCAGCCCACATCATCCGTCAATGTCATTAACAAGCCATAGGAGTCGCTGAACAATGGTCTCGCTTATCCCGTCCCACGCAATGCAGCACATCAGCTGCTCCAGAGAACTCTCGAGACAATGCACCCAAACATGCACTGGAGCAGTACAGACAGAATATTTCTGCCTAGGACCAGCCCAGTCCCTGAAACCTGAGATAAGGACTGATTGCACAAAGTATTTCCATAATGACTAGAATTCAGCTCAGATCTGGGTTCCTTGAATCTTCCCTCCTACCGCCTGCTTTTCTGCCCAACCGGGAGAACAAACAAAAGCAGCCAGGCTTACCTGTGACTTGCCTCTCAGCCCAAGAGGTATTGTGAGACTTACCGAAAACAGCGCTGGCAGTAGAGGTCCCCGTCGCAGCCATGGCAGCGCAAAGTGGCATCTTCATTGCAGATACAGCACCAAGGTAACTCATCCTCATCACTGTCATCTGCCCTGACAAGAGCTGGGGTGGTTGGAGTCTGGCTCTAATTCACAAAGAAAACAAGAGACACAGAATTCAAACCCCAGCAGAGACAATACAGGACTTTCATTGTAATGCACGATGGCCACAATGACACGTCACTTTGTCCACAGTTCACTCTGTTGATCCTAAGTCTGTGAGATGAACTTGCCCAGAGGCCAAGGATAGGCTCCATAGGTATCTAGATTGTTAAATAAAAACTTAATGTACTCCCTGTCATTTGCTGATGAATCTATGTTCCTTGGAATGTAAACAGATATTCACCCTCATTCAGTGTCTACAGCAATATACACCAACGTTGGCCATACTGTGTTAAAGGCATGAAGCCCAGACCTGCTGGTAGGCACCGCAGCAATACCAAGTGATAGACAATCCTGGCTGCAAAAGGAAGCAATCCAGCAGTTTTGCTGAAAGCAGTTATGTGGGAAGGGAAAGCAGTGGGGAGGTGGGGGGTGGGTTGTTTTCTCTCTGTTATAGAAAGAAAACTGGGGGACAAAGGAATTGATTTGCCAAAACCTTTGGTACCAGATCAGGTACCAGATTTGTACCTGAGGCTGGGCCAAAAAAGATCTTCTGAAATCATAATCTAAAAATCTACCCATAAGCCCATCCTTCTGCTTTACAAAGAACTCTTGTGGAACTGAACAGCCATACACACATTGGGACACAGTGCCTGGACACCGACAGAGGCAGCTTCCTAACACAACAGCAATAAGATGGCACTATCTTTTACATCAGTAATCCCAGAAGCGCAAGGTGGCATACCTATGAGATGGATGTTTTCAATAATGCTTACAATTAAATAATTTCTTCCACTGGGGCCAGTCCTGTCAGGTGTGAGTCACAGGTCCATTTAATTTTTGTAATATACATTACAGAAGGTGTATATATTTCCATAATAGGCTGGAATCCATTCTGAGCATAGGATATCTTGTTACTAATTCCTTCCTCTGACGTTATATGAGAACACACACAGTCGATTACTATCAAGAGGTTCTACTCTGCACATGCTGAAAGCACTGGCAAACCTTCCACCTACCCTGGTTCAGGGTGCACAGTACTAGACTGTGGCCTTCTTGGTCTAATTATACTGGTGAGTTAAAAATCCCTTCTCCAGTATCCGTCTTGTGAGGTCTATGCTAACTTTTCTGGGTTTAGAGGACACCATCCCATTCAGCAGAAAGCCAGCTTGAAATGACTTGTATTCCAGGGAGCAATTCCTTTTAAAAGTAAAGGATGACTCACAGCTGTGCTCAGGGCTGGTCAGCCTTGCAGAAGCCACTCAGTTTGTCTGCTCTGGAGAAGCTGGTTGGTTGTTTTTTTTCCCTGCATCAATCCTAGGATACAGCAAACTTTTGCTGCACAGCTGTACTCTCCTTTGATCCTGGAACATGTCATTTCAAGAGATCCTGACCAGCTCACTGACCTTTTGCTTTGCTTTCTTACGCAGGTTCTGTTGCGAGGGTCCTGGTTGGGTGGTCTGATCTGGAGGAATGTTGAATCCACTTGCTTCATCCAGGGCTGCTTCCTCTGTGAGCTGATGACAAAAGAAAGCAAGAAGCCTCTTGTTTCAAACACAGTCGGGAGCCTCATTCTAGGCTCTAAACCTCCTGCCCTTCTCCTTGCTCTCATGCAGTAGCAGGAGATGACAAGTCTGGATACATCTGGTGTTATCCAGACAGGTGTCAGCTTGCTCTGTCTGCACTCCCAACACTGTGTGCACATTGTGAACAGCCAGTGCAGCAGCAGGGGCCTTCAGCTAACACACTCTGCTTTGCTGCACAGCTACCAGCAGACCCTCAACATCATGATGATCACACACATGTGGTCTGCAATCATGCAGAAACTTAAGCACAGAAAACTCATGTCTGCCTGCAAGACAACACATAGACATTTTAGAGAAAAATCTAGGCACAAGCTGCACTAAACGGCACACATCTCATCTCTGGGTCAGGGAAAAGATGAAACAAGAAGGAAGTACCCACAGAGTGGGGTTGGAGAGGAGACACACACCACAAGAGACACTAAGCCTGAATGAGAAAGACAGTGTGACAGACTAGAAGTCATGTTTGTCAACAGCCTGTAGCTGAATGGCCCATGGGAGCAAGTATTGGAAAAGCACTAGGAGGGGGAGGAATGAAACTCTGCTCAGGAACAGAAACACATCCTTTTCATGCTCACCAGGTAACATACACACTGGGACTAATTGAGAGGAAGATAAACAAGGCCACAGCTGCCACTTCTGACCTGTTGTAGCACTCTGCGAATGGCTTCCTCCTCAGCAACTTCCTCATCGCTGTCAGGAAGTTTATAGGTTTCCAGTGTAACTGTAGGAGTAAGAGACAGGAGACTGTAACCCACACCTGCCTCAAACCTTGTGCCCACTTACGTGCCAGAGACAATCCCCTGTGGTGTGAGCTGGTTTTGGCATTCTGGCTGTGGCACAGACAGATCCCTTTCAGATGGGCACTCCTCAAAAAGGGTGTTACTGTTTGTTTCTAATACTGGAAGAGGGAAGGAAAAAACCCCCACCAAAACCAGAGCTCTGATTTTAAAAGCTTTGTTAACCTCACCAGAGTATGCTAGAATTATCTCAAAGAAGGGTGAAAGACAAAGCAGTCGGACCTTACAGCTCCGGCCTTTACCTTCAATTAAGATCTTTCATACTGATTTCATGATGAACCAACTTAACAGACAGAAACAAATCTCAGTCTGCTTCTTGCAGAACAGAGGAATTAAATGGATAAACGCCTCTTGGAAAAGAAGTTACTCTGTCACAGGAACGCGGTTCCTCTCCTAGCACTGTATTCTCATCTGCTACCCACCTTTCTCAGGGTCCTCGCCTCTGAGTGCTGCCAGTCTCTTGGCAACTTGTAGGATCTTTTCCTGCCTAGTGTTTTCTTCCCGCAGCTCAGCAGCAGCTTCTGCCAGAAGTTTATTCTTCTCTTCCTCTAGCTGTTTTGGGTCCAGATTTGCAGGGCAAACACAATCTTCACTTTCCCGATTGAGATCATTCAATCTTTGGCTACTAACAGCTGCAAACAGACACACAGAACTGGTGACTCGGCAGCGGCATTGCTTGGGCACAGACATGACTAAAGCAATGGTATGAGAGCAGCTGGCTGCTTTCCATTAATCCGGGTAATAATGGGAGAAGGCATGCCACAGTAGGATCTGCACTGTACATGAAAAGAAGAAAGTGAGCTAATCTGTGTTTTACAGTGAGATTAAACACCTCAGAGAGAGAGAAAGCATGGCAGCTAGGAAGGTAAATGGTATCCCAGATTCCGATGTCTTGTTACAGAGCACAGGTGTGTTAGGAGTAGCAACAGCTCCTCCCCAGGGAAGGGTCACCTTAGAGAAACAGAGAGGAGCAACAACCCTGAGAAGAAGGAACCATCTCCAAAGAGAGACAACGAGACCCAGTATAGAGCCAGGTGGCTGCTCTTGGTCAATTTGGGAGTCCTATCAGGGAGATAAGGACAAACTGGACACCCAGCTTACCCGTAAGCTAATCAGGAAGGAACATATTCCCTTCTTACTATAGCACATACATTATTAGACAGAAAAAGGTCTTTGGAAGCCAAAATAGATACCCTGAGGCTGGACTTTTGGTCTGTAATGCTCATCAATGGCAACTTCCTCAGACAGTTGAGTTAACAGGTCATCTGTCTGCTGGACCAGGCTTCTGGTATCAGGAGGCTGGTGTACCTAAGAAACAAGGAGGACATGGGAAAAGGCATATGAAACTGGCAGATTCAGTCAAAGGAAAAGTTTGTTAACCAAGATCACCCTCAGTGGGAGCGGCACAGAAAGATACATCCACTGATCTTGTGAGTCTCAGCTTACAGTTATCTGGTACAAGACTTTCAGGGCTTCATTCTCAGAGGTGCTGAATGTGCACAACTTGAAAAGCAGTCACCCAAACAAGGCAAAGTGGGGCTGCATATATAGGAATACATGCTGCTGGCTCCCAAACCCAGCTCTGCCTCTACCTCCAATGTAAATAAAGTGCCATTCTCAATAGTGCCAGCCCTGCTGAGGCCTCTGGTAACAGCTGGGTGAGCAGCACTGCTGGAAAAGGAGCATGAAATGATTTGTCAGGGACAAGATCATTCATACAGGCTTTGAAGGCATATATCCAACTCATTCCTCTGTGATCTCAGACTAACCACTTGGTGCTTCCATTTCTAGAAAAATTAACAGGATTTTGCCCAACAGCGAGAAGGTAGGGCTTATAAACGCCAAACACAGAGAACACAGCTCTGAAAAAATATCAGACCACTTAGGTATACAAATGGGTTGAGAGGAAAAAAACGTAGTATCTGTTGTTAAAAATAAACACATGAACTGCATTTGACATAAAGGAACATACTACATTCAAATTGAAACAGTGAACTGGTAAAGGCTTGCCATTTGCTTCTGGAGCAATGACAGAAACAGGGAACAGAGAGTTCTGAAGGGAGACACCTGGACACAAAAAAGCTGAAGAAGGAAGAAAGGCTAACGTGCTGGGACACCAGTTACTGTGTCAGCTCATAATACATTGCTGGCCAAGGAGCTGAGGGAGCTTACAGGTCTAGGAGCCTGGGAAGGAGGATCTCTCCCCTGCAGGACAGCCAACCGGTCCTCCATCTCCTGTGTGGATGGAACAGGTCCCCGGCAGTCCTCCTTCAGGGCAGCCAACCTAGCTTCGATCTCAGCCTGAGTAGGGATGGACTCTGCAATTCAGAATAACCCAAGGGTGGAGATTACTCTATCATTGAAAATAAAAGGCTTC